>QLPG01006223.1:0-17279 GCA_003314385.1 Gomphus sp. MG54
GTGTGTTGAAACCGGTCGGAAACTCGTATTGACGTGGTGCCCTTGAATTGGCGGCACTGTGGTATTAAAGTTGGAATTAACAAAGAATCTAATGGAGGATGGCGAGACGCAACTGTTCGCTGAAACCGTGTTCAAGAACACCGGGGACATTGACAATCCATTCATCAACTTCGCGCTGTTCGGCCCACTGGCGCCAGCTCTCGGTCGTTTGACGGGCGCGATCCTCGCGAATTGTGAAGGAAGGGGGTTTGTTCAAACCAACGGGCTATACGAATATCGATCTTATTATTGGCACTGCAAGGGTAGCTTCTACTTACCATTTTGTTGGCTATAAGATGGTGCGACCAGAGCTGAACGACAGGTCGGTGTGGGTGGGGTCGAGTGAGGAGATGTGCTGCGTTTGCATAAACAAGCTGGGGAACAGTTGAACGGGTCATTCCTGGTTCGCTGATGTCGTCAGGAAACTATGTGATGGACTTGGCTCCATTGTGATGCACCTTTACGAAGGACAAAGCCATCAACAACGGGAGTGACACTGGCCGTGTCCTTTCCGACGTCGACTACAAGAGCTGTGCCCTTCCCAGCGGCAAACCTAAGGGAAGATAAGGTGTTTCGAGTAGACGTTATAGGAAAATAGTGAATGGAGGAGCAGAAAGACGTACGCGTTAAGCACGGCTGAATTGGCAATGTAAAATGCAGGGACGTGAAATTCTTCAAACATGATTTCAGCCATACGTTCCCTATTCGCCGGTGTATTCCAAGGCGGTTCTGTTACAAGTACGGGGTGTTCAGTTGGATTTGTGCGTAAGGTGTCTTGCAAGGCGTGACCAATGATCGCGGAAATTGGGTCAAAGTCCGTGACTGCCAATAAAGTATGAGTATGGTTGTAGAAAACAGGTGCATGCCGCTTACTGAGGCTTTCACGAACAGGATTAGCGATTTCCATTCCAGCCCTCCAGGTTGTTGGGCCAGTCTGCTCGCCAAGGTGGATGTTGACTTTTTTGGGACGCGAGCTTGATTGCTCAGATTGGTCGGTTTCGATGGCACTTGTATTTTTGCCTTTATCTTCCGAGTCTTCTACCACGGTATAGCCATAGTAAGTTGGAAAGATAGCCTTTGGTGTATCATCTCCAGCATAGCCGGCGCGCGTGGTAGATCCTCCAATGTCAAGTACCAGTGCGGACACTTCATCTACAGAAAAAAATTCAATCCTCAAGAGCCCCTTGAGAGCCACAAGAAATTCCGCACCTCCACCAAGAACTTGAGCTGCCATGGTTATTGGGATGTGCGACGCGTTCGTTAGACGCCCTGTGGTATTTTTTCCAGAAATGGCCACAACAGCAGACAAGAAACGAAAACGGCCCAATATATCAAGCACTGAGGAGAATTTTTCCAATAATTTCAATCTAGCTATACCTAGCGATGGTGATGAAAACGATCAATCAGATTCGGAAGAGGACGATGAAGTGGATACTTTTCCAGGACTTGACATGGGCTCTGACAGTGAGGATGGGGACGAGGAACTAGATGAAGATGGAGTCGAAGAAGTAGATGAAGATAGAGACGAAGAGGTAGATGAGGAGGACGCCACAGATGATGAGGAATACAGCGCATCCTCTGATGAGCACGACAAGTTCTCTGTTTTCCCAAAGCCCAAAACCGTCACCTCCACAATAACTGGCCAGCCGAAGAAGGTATACCCCACCATACAACCTGACTATGACAGCGACTCCTCGACTGAAGACGTGCGTATCTTCTTCAGATCCGTTCTTCATACCACTCATGCGCACTTCACAGGCCCCCAATCGTGTAGGCAATATCCCAATGCACTGGTATGATGACCTGCCGCACGTAGGTTACGATGTCAATGGGAAAAAGATTCTCCGTCCAGCAAGAGGTGATGAACTCGACAAGTTTCTCGAGACAGTGGAAGACCCTTCCTCTTGGTTAGAACTCTGCAGAATCATTATTTTCTTAGAGTTGACTTGAGCCCAGGACGAATGCATTTGACCGTAATACTCAATCAGAAAAACCTCTTACGGCAGAAGAGTTGGACATTATCCGCCGCCTGCGCGAAAACGAAATTCCTGATGCGAATTTCGATCCTTACGAAGTATTCCTCAAGGACGAAAAGCCCGAGGTCATGCCGCTTAGTAGTGCTCCAGAACCCAAGCGAAGGTGGGTTCCGAGTAAGTGGGAGAAGCAAAAGGTATGTACTCTCTGTTAAACGTATTCATCATTACCCACTCCTTGTAGGTCATGAAAATTGTTCGCGCTATTCGCCAAGGACGTATACTTCCGGCTAAGCCAAAAGCTACCCCTGGAGTGCGCCAGTTTTATTCATTATGGTCGACCCCAGCAGATTCTTCAGCGCCAGCGCCCCTTGCTGCTCCGAAAACTCGCTTGCCTACACATGCTGAATCTTACAACCCGCCTCCAGAATACCTTCCGGATCCTGATGCCCCCCCTGCTGAAAAAGATGAAGACAATAAATCGTTCACTCCGAGGTCCTACTCTGCTCTCCGTCTTGTTCCCGGATACGATCGTTTCATTAATGAGCGATTTGAACGTTTACTGGATCTCTATTTGGCACCTCGAATTCACCGCCGCCGCCTACCACCAGGTGTCACAAAGGCAGATGATCTCATTCCACAGCTTCCTGATCCTAAGACCCTTCGACCCTTTCCCACTTATCGTGCGCTATCTCACTCACATCAGGCTCGTGTTAGAGCTATCGGCGTCAGCCCAGGAGGAGAGTGGGTAGTTAGTGCAGACGACGTGGGTGAGGTCAGGCTGTGGGAGACACTCGTTGGTAGGGAGGTCAAGACGTGGCGCGTGGAAGGCAAAGTGAGTTCTATAGGTTGGTGTCCGAGAATGGACGTCGCCTTCTTTATCGTTGGGGTGTGAGTAGGTATAATTCTTCAGTCGTGACTCGTGGACTGACTGGATATCGTCTGTTTCATTACCACCGGTTCTGCTTCAGTGAGGAGAGCTTAAACGTGTTCATTCCACCTTCACTTCATCCTGCTGTGGAAAGTGCTACACTCGCTCTCCTATCTCCTTCTACACCCCCACCTGCACCTTCAACACCTTCACCTATTATTTGGACCTCTTCTTCAGCCGCAAGTGATGGCCCTACATTGACTATTCAGTTGCCACCTTCATCTGGTCTTCCCAAACAGATTACATGGCACCGCCGTGGCGACTACTTCGCTTCCGTATGTAAGTCAGTTCCACGGCTTATGCTTCCGTTTGCTTATCTCATAACAATACAATAGCTGGTAAGGAGGGACAAGGCTCAGTTTGGATACATCAACTTTCGAAACGACATTCACAAGCACCGTTTCGCAAAATCAAGGGAGCAGTTCAACGCGTTCTCTTCCATCCTCAAAAGCCACATTTTTTTGTGGCGGTATGTACTACTTAACTAACAGGTATAACTCGATCCTTATTATTCATTGTCCAGACTCAACGCTACGTTCGAATATACGACCTCGCAGCGCAGCAGCTGTTAAGGACACTCATGCCTGGCCTCAAGTGGATCTCATCAATGGATATACATCCATCTGGCGACCACCTTATTGTCGGTGGATACGACCGCAAATTGTGCTGGTTTGACCTTGAATTGAGCGAGAAGCCATATAAAGTATTAAGGTGGGCAAACGTCCTTTCTGATTCACCTCTGCCAGCATGCTGAAAACTTAAATAGGTACCATGCTCGTGCCCTACGCTCACTAGTGTTCCACCCGACATATCCCCTATTTGCATCCACATCTGATGATGGCACAGTCCAAGTTTTTCATGCACGGGTGTTCAGCGACCTCCTCACTGATCCTTTAATTGTACCGCTCAAAATCTTACGAGGGCATACTATAAGCGATGGTCTTGGTGTGCTTGAAGCTCGATGGTGTCCAGGAGCACCTTGGCTAGTGACAGCAGGTGCAGATGGTCTCGTCATTGTTTGGCAATGACAGTAGTTTTAAGTGCTTGTGCGCTTTCATCGCCAGCATTTACCTGCCGCACTGGCACCATGCCCAGTGATTTATCAACTGTTCGGTTTGGTTGCGTGCTGCTGATGCTATCATCAATGGGTAGGCTGGAAATAAGTAGTGTAGATATATTATTATTAGTATCTCCGGAACCACGATTCCCAAGATATTGGTCATATTTCAGTAGAATCATCACTGAGTAAATACAAGTACCAGACTGAAAATTTGCCGATTTCTGTGCATGGTTTTTTTCCTTATGAAAGTGTTGTTCAACCGTTTAGTTTTTATGTTGAGTGTTTCTGGGACAGATATTAGGCGGCTGTGTATGTGTTAGAGACATAAAGGGAAGGTTTATTGACTTGCGCCAATTAGGTATTTGTTGAAAAGTTTCCACACGGTATCATTGAACGTTCATGGAGGTAGGCGAACTATCATGGCAGCATACTTTGAAAACAACGGATGTCGAACCCAATTCAGACATTTCAGAGGGTAGAGTCCAACCTCCGGTGAAAAGGCGCTGCTGGATTTGAGCCTGGTCTCGGACGAGAGGGTGGCAGATTGAATGAGTGACTAGAAGTGAACTGGTCCATACACCCATGTGGCATGTCCGAATTATTGTGATCATTAAGAAACGAGCAAAGATATGCATTGGAAGAGGGTGGGGGGAGGGGGAAAGCAAAATATATCCCTTCGTTCCCAGTATAAACACGATGAGCTCTAATCCATATTGAAGTACTGAGCTCACGAGCTTGTCAAACTTGCCTGAGTTTGAGCACGCAGCAAGGATACTGGGGATGACGCCACCTCGGCTCAATGAACGTCGATGAGAAAGCAGTAACGTGTAAATGTATTCCTTACATCTTGTCGTCCACTGGCACAGCACTGGCACAGTCGTTGAGGAGAAAATTCTACTTCGTGAGCTTCACCTTTCTGATAGAAGAATCAAGAAATGATAACCATGGGGCGAGCCATATGCAGCTCCTCTTGCCTCGGCCAAAACCAGAATACAGCCACTGTCAGGAAACCTGACTCGGGGCTCGAAGTTCAATGAGTTCGACTATAGCTAGATGCGGTCGGACGAAGAAACCTGGGGATCACCTTCAACGTCGGATATGTGTGGATGTGGCACGGAGATATCGAGACTGGACAGGCGATGAGAGCACAGATGAGGAAATCCACCTCCAAGTTTATACATTTGACGAGTGCCCTGACACACTCACAGACTGGATCTCACACCAACCCCCCTTTTATCTTCAATGAAACTGCGGAAGAAAAATGTGTAGAGCTTTTGTTGATGTTCCAATCACATAATACTTTTTCCCTGTGGAGCAAGATCTGAAATGTCAGTGGTTGAAACAATGGAGTTCTACTTGCCAACTACTGGAGAATACTCGAGGAAATCTCTACTCTACTTGATTGGCTATAATTTATGCAAGACCGACTATTTAGTGTGTTCACATGTAAGATCCATGCTAGTCCCTGAAGACCGGAAGGCGGCTGCCAGGGGGTCAGAGGAGTTGTCGGGGTGGAGGATCTGGTGACATGTATATTTGACTACCTTTTCGTGGCCACTGAGCGAACTCGACTGTCACCCTTTTCTTGTCTCTTTCTCAATTTCTCTTGTCTTTTACTGGTTGGCTCGTCCTCATCCTCGGTTTTTGCAGGGAAGGCAGAGGACCGTCCAAGGAGCATCGGGGAGATGAAGGATGTCCAAGCCTTGTAACCGCCGTATAGAGGTATCTACTAGCAGTATTTGAATGCATGAGGAGTCCACAAATGAGAAGACTAACGACAAGATATAACCACCAAAACCATTCCCCGAAAAGGCTGCTGCCTACTTGGCATGCCCATGTTACGTAAATGATATCCCATGACCAGTCTGTAAGGCCTGCCTGGTTCAGATCGTCACCGGGAGAAAGGAGCATGCCAGAGGCGTCACGTCGCGGTGTGCCAATACGAACGAGGAAGATATATAGCAGAATGCTGGGAAACAACGTGAAGGCATATAACACGATAGAGAATAAAGAAGACAAGGTGCGTCGTCGTAGAAGCAATCGAATAGTTATTGAGAGGCCCGTACAAACGACCATGCCGATTCGTAGGTTACGAATGGCCTTTTCGTTTTGAGCCGCGATTCGTTTGGCAGACGCATTAGCCTGTACCAGAGAAGATATACGATACGTTACTCGAGGTCTAGAATATATATATATTTTACGATAGAACTCACCATACTTATCCGGACACAGATCCGTTGCAAATTTAGTAACTCCGCTCCGGTGTCTAATATTTTAATTAACACAGCTCGCTTAGGCTCAACTACACTTTCGTGGATTCTACATTCACTTTGATCTGAGCCAATGGATCTGGCAGAGCCTCTATACATTTCTGCCTCGACAAACAGACACCCCCATGCTGCCGATATCTCTACTTCCTTGATCTGCTTTGCCTCTCAAAAATGTATAGCATTGTGGGATGCATCGGTGAGTTTCAGCCGCAGTTTTCAGTGGGGTTCTTATAGATCAACAATTAAGGATCCAACCGATTGTAGCGTGTTTGCGGCTCTACCTGGTCATCAGGTTGAAGTAAATTGCGTAAAGTTTATGCAGAATGGGAACATAATTGCTAGTGGTGATCAGAACGGCACGCTTCAGATTCGGACAAAAAAGAATGGGAAGGTGACTGGGGATTTTATACGAAATAATTGACTATTTTCTGACGCTTCAATGCCTAAAGTGGAAAATTGCCATAGACCACCCTGCGCACCCCAAGCCTATATCTTCCTTGTCCACACACGGAAATCTTGTTGTCAGTGGCGCTTCAGATGCTACTGTCAAACTTTGGAGGTTCACCACTGGTGCCGATAACAAGGGTTTGTACATCCCTGGCTTATTTCAGCTTGCTTTAAATTCTTTTCATTCATATAAGGCACTCTCGGGCTCGTGCAGTGCTTGGATTTAAATGGAAGATACCCATTAGATATCCAACTTCAAACTTTTCCAGGAACATCTTGTGAGCATTCATAAGGCTTTTTTCGACAACGCCTCACCTGGTAGCCTAAAAGGTTTAATTTTGGCTATTGCGAGTACTGCGAGAGAAATATATATTTACACGGGAACTGAAAATCAAGTACGAGACAAATTACCTCATTGCTTGTTCTGTAATTTATCTATCCCCACACTTGAAGCTTGTATATTCTGTGTCGCTGTCCGGGCACGAGGATTGGGTCAAATGTCTTTCTTTTACCCAATCTCGCGATTTTCCCCCACAGCTTACCCTTGCGTCTGGATCTCAGGATGGTACCATTCGGCTCTGGAATTTGGATCGTATCATGTCTCCTCATCCCAATCAATCAGGAGATGATATCATTGATGCATTTGAAGCTTCACTCGCTGATTTCTCAGAAGGAGAAGAAGGTAGTAGGCAAATGTCCACCAAGCACCATATCATAGCGGTCAAATCTCTCGACGGAAGGTCAGGGAATTCATACAAATAGATGGGTTTCAACAGCTTACGAAGCTGACTAGTCTTCATCAATTTTCCCTCATACTCGATGCTTTGCTTATTGGCCATGAGGCTGGAATTACCTCTCTTTCATGGCGACCTCAACTTTCCCGATCAAATGGTCCCCCTACTTTGCTGTCTACGTCTGTGGACTCGTCCCTCATCCTGTGGTCACAATCCTCACTATCGAATTCTTCAGTTGATGAAGATTCGACGTCCTTATGGATCAACTTGCATCGTTTTGGGGATGTAGGAGGCCAGCGACTTGGCGGCTTTGTCGGAGGTCTTTGGTCTGGCAATGGACGTGAAGTACTTGGGTGGGGGTGGAATGGAGGTTGGAGGAGGTGGCTATGTGCATCTGTCGTGGAAGGTCAATCTGAAACATGGGAAGAGATCGGTGCTCTTACGGGCCATCAGGGTGCCGTCAAATCTATAGCATGGGCTCCCAATGGAGACTATCTACTTTCGACTGGGTATGTATTTTTGGTTTTTCCTCCTGTAAGTGTTACTACTTACAGGTATATATGACTTAAGACTTGACCAAACAAGTCGTATTCATGGCCCTCATCGTCGGCAAGCATCAACCATTCACCGGGAAGCATGGCATGAGTTAGCACGCCCCCAGGTTCATGGTTATGACATTGTCGGCGCAGCATTTGTCTCCTCGTTGCGGTTTGTAAGTATAGCGGACGAGAAGGTAGTCCGAGTTTTCGATGCCCCTAAAAGCTTTGTAGCTATGGTGAACTCCTTGGGCACCGTACAAGTCCCGTTGAGTATGGTATGTCATTTGACACATCTTGAGGATTTTATCCTAATGGTTGGTAGGAATCTCTTCCTGCCGGAGCAAATGTCCCGCCATTGGGGCTCTCTAATAAGGCGACCACTGATGGTTAGTAGACGCTTATATATGGAGGGACCATGTTGTTCGAAATATCTTTGCCTGCAGACGAAATACAAAGCTCAAGCGCGTCCAGAGCTCATCGCTACCCTTTTGAAAGCGAATTAGCATCTGCGACTCTCTGGCCCGAAATCGAGAAAATTTTTGGACATGGTTACGAGGCATGCCTTATCACCCCTTTTCGTCTTTAATATAACTTAATCAGTCGTTAGTTGATATCGGTAACCACCTCTCATTCGGGTTCTCTTTTTGCGACTGCTTGTAAATCAACTACAGCGGAGCATGCCGTCCTTCGGGTGTATAGTAGCCATGATTGGCAGCTAGTGGGCGAGCCTCTAAGCGGACATACTCTTACGGTTACGCGAATTGCTTTCAGTCCAGATGACAAATTAATACTGTCCGTGTCGCGAGACCGAACATGGCGGTTATTTCGTTCCACTTCCCATGGCGGTAAGAATCTTCGTAACACATGTGATCTAAGCCTACAATTTTAACGTTGTTTTGTGGGTCTTACAAGGTTACTCGCCCCTTGCCACTGATAAATCCCACGGAAGAATCATTTGGGACTGCGCATGGATAGTAGAGAAATCTGAAGTCGCCTTTGCCACGGCATCGCGGGACAAGACGGTTTGTACTCTTCTTGTCTTCATCAAAACCCCAAGATTCTTACTTCGACACTGTCAGATCAAAATTTGGCAGCCTACAGATGACACACTTGAGAAATGGATATCCGTGGTTACTTTGAAATTTAAGGAGGCAGTAACAGCGATTGACTTCAGTCCTATATTAAGTGACGGCCGGCAAGTGTTTTCAGCTTCTGTGAAGGTATGGCTCAATGAACCCAACCAGTCGACGGCTAGCGGTTGGTTTAGAAAATGGCGAAATTTCCATATATTCTTCACATTCCAATACGGTCAACCATTGGACTCTTGAATTAACAATCGAATCTCAGTACGTGACCTCACTGGGTTGCAACTTGCATTGATGCAACGATTTAGGCTCTCGCATGTCGAGAGTATACATCACATCCTTTGGAGACCAACCCAAGATACTGGACTCACTCAGCAATTGGCTACATGTAGTGAGGACCGTACCATCAGACTGATGATCGTCCATCTGGGTTTTCATTAACTGGCAACAGCTATGATTTTACAAAGGGTGAAGAAGAAGAAACGGTACCGAAAGCTACCATGTGTAAGGAGACATGTGTCGATGCTGGATAAGGGTATACTTTGAACAAGGTGAATGGACGTTACGATTTGATATAACAGCGAGAGAATTGGGAAGTGTGCAAGTAGGGATACAGAACGTCAAATGACGTCGCGCAGACTCATAGGGACTTCGGGCTGAAAAGACAGAATGTTAGCGCATGTACAGGCAATATCAGGAAAGTATAGGGAGTAGCCATGTCGTCGTGAAGCTAGCGAGGACTAGCATGTCCTACACTAGCCACGAAGCTTTTGGATACTCTCCAGCATCTTGTCGACTTTCTGGGTACAAAAAAAAAAGTAACTTACACATTTAATCCTGAAAAAAAGGAAATGGCAAAAATAAATAAATAAAAGTCGATTAGGAGATTAGTATCGAAATCCCAAGACCAAATAGACTGCTCAACGTACTTGTAAAAGCATTCGATGGAGCGCAACATTTCAACATCACCGCCAGTAGCAGTTACAAAATTGATAACGACACCAGCGCGAGAATAACTAGAGGATATGGCAGGTGCAACTCTGTCAACAGAATCAAGGTTAGCTAGTTTCCAAGGTGAAAGATTATGACTTGTATACCGGTGTGCATATTCTTCGACCGCTTTGGGTAAGTCTGTAATTCGATAAAAAAATCAAAACGCATCGACACAAATAGGATATGAAAGTACCGTAATTTATGACCAGTGGGACTTGGAAGACATCTGGGGCCTTGACTTGAACGTCGTAAACGACAAGCGCTTTTGTCACAGGCTGCTGTCTCATCATAATCGATTGGGAACCTCTGAACTTGTTCAGAGCAGCGAGTTTGGTTCCTGCATTCATATCACCGTGCTGAATTCATATGAATAATTGATAGCTAGGCAGTGAGAAAGAATGTTATCCTCACCAGAGGGACAGCTTCAAGGCCTCGGCTAGCTAACTTGTAGACAACGCTATCAAGAGCAGTCAAGCCTCCGACATGGACAATGGCTTGCGAAACCTCAAGGTCTTCAAAGAGGTCCGCGAGAGCATCTAACTTCCATTCTCTAGCTTGAGTTGTTTCAGCAGTTGAGGAAGGAACGCTGCGTCCTGAACCAATAATTCCGAGCCCGCCCCCGGGTGTGGCTGGAGTGGGGTCGAGTCTTCCGCCTGCGGTAAAGGCTAGATATAAATAAAACTGACGAAGGCCACGAGCGCCATTGCTAGTGTCGGCATGTGTAACATTTCCATCTCGTCGCACCAAGACGCGAACGGGCTCGCGCAACTGTATAGCATTAGCAAGGTTAAGTACGTCCTGGGGTACGGTGTTTGAAAACAAAGCCGTTTGTCGTTCGATCTGTGAACCTGTACTGTTCGGACCACTTGGACCTTCACTTGTTGGAGGCAAAGCAGCTGAAAAACGACGACCTTGTTGAAACGCAGATGGGGTACCATTGGCATTACCGTTAGTATCGAATGGACCAAAGGCCGCCTGAGGTGCAGGTACAGGGCTCGTACCAGGCGTGGCAGGTGTATTTGACGTTCCTAGGGGACGGGAGCGGGGAGGCGGAAGGAGCTTCACGACATTGAAGACAAAGTCATGGAGATTCCTTGCAATAAGTTGGTCGACCTCGTCCAAGACTAGAAACCGCACTTCTGACCCTACTAAGCCATGGGAGGCTGTGAACAGAGCATGTAATTTCTGTGGGGTACCACAAAGAATATGAGGAACATTTTGGTGCAAAAGATGCAACTCCTGCGTGATGTCTTCGCTCCGGACGTTGGCGCCAACGCCAAGAGCTGAGCGGACGCCGATGGGACCGCCAAGGTCTCGAATCATCCGTTGTGCTTGTGTGGCTTGATCGACTGTAGTCGAGATCATGACCACAATAGGGCCGCGGTTGGAGGGTCTACTTGCTAGGCAGCCCAAGGCAATATGAATAGCTGGAATCACATATGCTGCGATACGTTCTTGGGTTGGAGGAGCTTGGGCTATGATATCTGCGCCACGAAGCAAGAAGGGCAAAGCGCGTTGCTGTATCTTGTTAGGGGGTCCCACACTGATAATTTAAGTAACCACGTCAGATAAATGCATCTAAATGGAATATGACAACTGACCCGAACTTGGCAATAGAACGCAGGAGGTCGGGGGAAAGAGGGAGATGCTCCCACTTTGATACCACGGGACCGCCTTCACGGGGTGAGCCGCTCCAGCTATCGCCAGAACCATCAGGCATGGGGATCTATGGAAACAAGTCAGTATCACGAAAACATACTATTTAATGGCATAGATCGCCTGACGCACACTACTTGAATCTCTCCGCATCAGGCCAACAACAGACCTACGTTTATCCCGAAGGAAGGCTTCTGGGCGACCTATTCCCATATTGTTATCCGGAGGTCGCATGGGTAGGTCAAGGCTGCCTGCGGACCAAGTGCGCACCGGAGGATTCGGTGCCCTTGTTGATGGTCGAAGATCAGGTCTATTAGGCAGGGCATGTGGGCCGGGCATGGAAGGAGGTGGAACAGGGGGAGAGGATATATGTTCAGGGATATTTCCAGGTGGTGCGTTGGGTGGAAGGGCTTGTGTAGGCTGGAACCCCGTATTCATACTCTGCATGTGCTGCTGAGTTTGGAGAGCAAGCAACTGTGACACAGATGTAGTCAGCGTATTTAGACGTTGGGATATCTGGGCTATCTCGTCTTGAGAGCGACCTGAAGGGGTATTGCTAGAAGCGCCACCATTTAGGTATGAAATTGGCCCATTGATTGGTTGTGGCGCCGATAGTATGGTTGAGGTAGATGACGATGCGAATGGGTTTCTGAATGTGGGTTCGTTACCACTGAGAGATCGGTCTGGGGGTCTGAACGCAGATTCGTTGGTGTGGAGTGAACGATCCACGAGAAGGTTCACCTTGCGGTGCACATCACCCAGCTCCCGTCGAATATCTCTGGTAGAAAGCTCACATCTGACAAGACGGTCAAGGATGTCGTTAATGAATGGCGACGCCTTGAGCTGGGATTCAAAGCTATGCAAGTCGAAAGCTGTAAAAGCTTTGGCGCTTGAATCACCAGCGGACGAAGCTGGTGAGGACGTAAGGATCAAACTGGCAGATGAAGACTTTGAGATGAGAGATGTGACAGGATTTGAAAGATCGGACACGCCCGCTTGGTCAGGTTGTGAGACTGGGCGCAATATTCTAATAGGCTGGCTTCCCAGCGTTCCATTATCCATGTGTGTAGAGTCGTGCTCCTCCACTGGACTGAGGGCAACTCGTTCATGAGTCGGTATAGGCGTCCCTCCGGCTGTGATGCCCACATCAGTCATTGGATCCACGCCACCGTCTCTATTTGTTTCACGTTTTATAGGTGAATCGATCAGAGGATTTGCTGTATTCTCCTCCACGTGTCGCTGGAGTGAGGAAAATAAGTTATCTTTTGATCCAGACTGACTTGATTCGGGGGAGTCGGTGCGAAATGGGTAGGGAGGACTAGGCGAACTAAATGACCTATAGTCGGAAGTTATGGAGGACGACATAAAATCCTCCCGTATATGACCGCTAGGGATTCTGAAACCCAAGCCGGCAGGCTTGGGTTCGTCGCTGCTACCACCGCCTTGATTATGATCCTCCTCACTCCGCACTAGGCCACCAGGAAAGAATGGGAGCGAGGTAGGATTCAAGGCGGCCCCACGCGCGGCCATAGTTGGAGAATTAGACGAAGACGCAATATACAACAATCGGTGAGGGTCGTCGCAGGCAGCTGGAGCGGCAGTTAGTAAGCGATACAACTAAGAGAATGGCCGCCGGCGCAGTCATTCGGGTGCTGATTGTATTGAAACATCACTCACAGTAGGGTATGGAAGGGTGTGCTAGGGGTAAAGTTTGTCCAACCTCATGCGACCGTCGGCGGTCGTGGGTGAGAGAAACAAGAAACTAACTTATAAGTACTGTAACCTAAAAGTTACGAGTCGGAGCGTCACGCCTTGCTTCTGGCTACATCATCCTATCGACACTTATTTCTGGTCTTGTTTGATCTACACGCGCCGTTTGTAATCTCAGCACCTTCCGGGATCAAAATAGTTCCCAGCAATTGAAGAATTTTGTGTGAACTGAATCTCAAAAGCAGGAAGAATTAGATGGACAAGGCAGAGACCATGGATTGGCATAGACTCCTTCCGAGAAGAGTATTAACACCTGCACGAACCAAGCACTACCGTAGGTCTGCATTACTTTCTGCGTGGTGTTCGATTTAGAAATGTATTCGGTCGTGAGTGTGACCGGTAGTGACAGTGTGTTTGACATGCCCACTGCAAGAGCATACCGAGGCCTCTTGAGGGAATTACGGAAATCTGTACTTGTATATATTTTCTTCGTAACGTGCCTGTCTAATATTTAACGACAGTCTATATTTCACCGCTCAGTACGCAATCCAGTTATTCATGTTAGTCTTCGGACTGCACTCTTCGAGGCTCGCATTCCAGGAAAGCCAAAGGATCTAGCGGATGCTCTGAAAGACGTCGAAAATGTGGTTACCTTCTTACGTGCTGATGGAAATTACAAAGTATGCCCTCCTGATACCCACGCTCGGAATTTACTCACCTCTCTCAGATATTATTGGAGCGTTACAGTCCTCTGCATGATCTGACTGAGGAAGAAAGAATAAAGGCTACTGCTCGAAGAGTTGGTTTGAATACACCTACTGAATACAGTCCTTAGTCCGGCTGGCAGAGTGTTTATTACTGCAGTTCAAGCTGTCCCATCACAACAAATTTTGATATTATACTGCCGTCGCTTTCTGAAGCAATGATAGACTCAAGGCAAGCAATTGAACAGTCATGTCCCAGGGTCGATAGAGTGCCAACCAAGTAACATCTTCATCTGATATCTACTTATATATCACAGTCAATGTTCTTAAGAGCCTAATTGATAACAATACGTGCATCATTCGTCAGATGGTTTAGCTGGTTCAATGAGTCGGGTCACACACCTATGGTTTATTGGGATGATGATCATTGCAATGTGAGGCCATCGAATGTTCAGCCGGTCTGAAGATCTTATGTTCAGACTCCATACCATGATTCTATGTGAATAACAACACATACTCTACCACAAGGGTCGGATACGTCTAGACGCCTGAGAACTTGGAGCACGTTGTTTGAGACACTCCGGTTAGCTTTATGAAACGCCCAAATCAGTCCCATAATGTCATACTCCCGCAATTCGGAAAACAAGAGCTTGAATTAACATTCCCAGCCTTGTCACTTGCTTATCACTGTTTCAAGCTTTCTCCGATTAGAATTAAGTAAGGGAGTAAGTGCTCATGATGGGTCGATGGGATCATTATGTATTTGGGTCCAACCGGATGCCGGAAGGTCTACGATGCTCTGGACTCAACATGGCATGTCAATGAGCCGTAGCGCACATCAGCAACCTGCTGAATGACCGAGAGCCTCAGTTCATACCTGATTGCCGAAATATTAGGCCTCTAGTTCAGATCAGCACACATCATGAAGCATACTTCAAAAAAAAACTCCGTTAAGGTTTTTTTTTGTACAAGCGAACATTTGCTACTGGTACTTGATTTTGTTATTCTTACATAAATATATAAATATATATACTCACCATGGTTTGTCATTTATTCTCAAGATCAAATTTTACACTGTTTCAAATGGATGATTAGTACACACCATCCAGAGCTGCATCCAATCCTAGTGAATATATTAATGTAACGAAAGGTATGCTATTCTAAGTCCTGGGAGCCACCATCCCGATAACAAGTATCGCCTCTCGATTTCTCGACTTTTGCATACGCTTTTCAAGTACGGCAAAGTGCATGAAAAGCAAACAGTAGATATTGACAAAGGGACGATTTAAGGTCTCGGCCCTGCCCAAAGGAAGTTTCCTTCTGTGTGAGGTTGGTAAACCGTGAAAGATTCACACTAAAAATAAGAGATGTTCTCTGAGCAAGTCATAAATAACTTTAAACTGCAATGTGGTATAGTGTCACTTAGCCCCACTCTTCACTTCATGCTCACAGCTTCTCCGGGTGGGAGTGTAAAAAGGATCTCTTTTTTCATAAGAATCACAGAAGTGTTAGTGTGATAAGCAGGCACAAAGGTGCTGTAAGAGGATCAAGCAGGTATATGTGCTCCCTTTGATTAAATCCATGTTAGATAATGTTTGGTTAGTCAATTAAACTTAGTTTAGTATTGGGCTTGTGAAAAAATCCAGATTATTACAAGGAATCATTGCTGTGAGTCTGAGCTTATGATAATTGGCATTCCTGGCAGACTAGATTCAGTATACTAGATAGGAGGAATTCTACACTGGGGCTATGGGGGAAGCACATTGAATATTCCAATATTCCAATAGAATTTTTGATGATTTTTGTAGCATATTATACTAGGGGAATAGTGAGGATCTTTCTAAACTACTGTGTGTTAAGGATTTGATATTCAGCTCAAACATCTCTTCTCCTTATCCCTGACAACCAGGACCTGATAGTATTGGAGAGAGGGTATAGGCTCTATTCATTATTATCTCTGATATCTGCCTTTGGTAGGAGTTTGAATTTGTCATTATATTTTGCAGTTATGTGACTCTGTGACCTTAGCTCTTTTCCAAGAGACTGAGATAGTATTTCAGTCCTTATATTTAACACTGTGTGATGGATTCCTGGGTTTTATCTCTGCTTAGATGCCCATCTGGGGAACTATTAGGAACCGCACTGGCATGCCCGACTATTCAAACCAGCCCATTTAGCCTAAACCCACCCTTGTTTGCCTATTCAACCATATGCTCTTCAGCCTTTGAATTCAATGTACCTTATGTATCTGTCTTGGAATCACATGTATTAGGAAGTGTACACTGGCATGCCCAACTATTCATTTCAACCCGCTCAGCCTAACTCCACCCTCACTTGCCTATTCAACTATATGCCCTCAGCCCTCAAACTATATGCACCTCATGTATCTGTCTTGGCATCACATGCATCTGTCAATTTGCTCCACTCATTTATGTCAATCTGCTACGATGATGATAAAGGACGTAATCGTATATTATTTAATCTCCCAATGACAAGACATTTGGCGAGGTTCGGATTGGGGCTTGGCTTCAACATATTGCATTGCACCCACTTGGACCGCACGGTCCCCAATTTCGTAAAAGCAAAGTAGACGGAAGTAAACAGAGGAACCTTAATCAAAATCAAGATTGATTTTCTGACTGAAGACTGAACTAATAGTACAAGATCTTTTATACTACTTTCTAATCTATTAGGAGTCGAAGGGATTCCTATAATAGAATGAGAAAGCTGAGAATCGTGAAAAGTGAGAAACAGAATACTACGTCCCTAATAATGATCTCCTCCGTGACATTGCTGAGTGACGTGTCACTCAGATTCCCAATGAAGTTACACTAAGGAACGTAATAGCAGATCGGATATAAAGGAGTGAACGGAATTGCGAACAGATGAAAATGAAATGAAACATAATGAAAGATATTAAACGTAAATGAAGATGGAATGGAAAAGCAAGCATATGGAATGTGACGTAAATGAGTGGAGTGAATTGACAGGAGCACGTGATGCCAAGACGGATACACGAGGTGCATATAGTCTGTGGGCTGAGAGCATTATTGTTACGATAGTGAAAAAGACGTAATCGTAATATATTGTAATCTCCCAATGGCGAGGTTATTGGTGAGGTTTGGAGTTGGGGTTGGC
>QLPG01006237.1:0-12088 GCA_003314385.1 Gomphus sp. MG54
CTTTTTACCAAGTCAAACTCACGGTGTGGCGTTGTTTACTAAACTCTCTGAATTTGCAATTTGCAGTTACACGTCTGTCAAGTGTGTGCATGTTGACTTGGTCGGTAAGTTCTGAAGGAACAAGAAGATGGAAATTCGAGAAGATGGAGATGTGGGAATATATACAATGAACAATGAACAATGAACAATGCAGGAATATGATTATGAAAGTGAAAAATTTAAAAGAGAAATGAAAAGATGTAAAGTTAATCTAGATAGAAATTCAGAACGATGTCACTAAAAAAGAGAAATCCGTGAGATAAACCAAGAAAATCTTCACGAAAGGGCGATCCCTTGTACGTGAGATACACCAAGAAAATATGCAGAAATGGGCAATCCTTCTACGTGAGATACACCAAGAAAATATGCAGAAACCGGCAATCCTTTCCACGTGAAGTGGCGACAAGAAAGATATTCAGGAACGGGGGCAATCCCTTCCACATTAAAGTGGCGACAAGAAAACCATTCAAGATCGGGCAATCCCTTCCACATGAAGTGGCGATGGCGACATGTCAATCTCTCCATTGGTAAATGACGACTCCACAATCGCCGGGGTCGCCCATCTCTCATCCAACAACGTAAACGACCCCAGGCGATGAGGCGTGTACGCACCAGCATCACGAGGATGATGAAAGAGATTCAAGTAATCATCCGATGCGTGGTGCGGATTGGAGAAGGAAGTTGAGCCCGAAGAGTACTGTTCAGCGGACAGGGAGGCTGATCCCGAAGACGACGAATAATGTTCAGCGGAGAGGGAGGTCGATCCTGAAGAATAATGTGCAGCTGAAAGGGAGGTTGATCCCGAAGGATACTGATGAGCCGAAAAGGGACTTGATCCCGAAGAATACTGTGGAACGCCATCCCTGGTCAACAAAGGAGGATACAGCGCAGTTGACGGTCCAGCACCATATGCGTCGCCCGGTGAATATTGTGGGAAAGGGTGTTCCTCAGTATTGGAATACAATGGCGCCGACATCATCAATGAGGAGGAATCAGGACCAACGCTGCTGCCGGGTTCATGTCTCAGCTCACGCGGGTTAACAGTCGTCGGGTTAACAGCGTTGAATGACCAATAGGTGTGTCCGAAGTGTGTATCTCCAGCGGGCGTACGTCCAACGTGCGTATGTCCAAAGTGTGTGTGTGAACCATTGGACATCGTCGCATCTAGCTTGGATGGCGCGTAATAATCGGTTGGCACCAAAACAGGCTCAGCGGGCGGGGGCGTGAACCTCTCATCACCCAGAGCTGATTGGGAGGCACACGAGAGCGGCGACGAAGCTCGTGATACGTGTACTTCGTACTGATCATCGCTCTCATCGTGCATCTCCACGTCAGCACCAGGTGAATTGTTGCATCCCTTCCGTATAAGCGTTCGGATTTTCCGTCCTGTGTGCTCGTACTCTGAGTCCGATAAGTTCACGTAATCAGTTCTCTTAGGTTTCGTAGCCTTCGGTTTCTTCATCTTTGCCGGCTTGAGCTGCCTTTTCTTTCCAACTTGCTTCGGGAGTGGTTTACCGACAATGAGCCGAAGACGATGCGTGACGGCACGACTTAGACCTGGGAGGTCCTCGACTGGAGTGGGAGGCGCTGAAGAACTCGCATCTTGCGAGGGTGACGCATGTGGATCAGGTTCGTCGTGAGGAATAGGGCTAGTCAACCTATTGGTGGTGCCGGGAGTAGGCTGCGCATCCGTTCGTGGTTCACGATCTGAGTCCATCGCGCTAGTTTCATCGCTATGGCCGAGGGTGAGGCGTCCAGATGACATCATCGGGTCCTCGACTTCACTTAGCGGCTTCTCATCAGATGGGTTGTCATCATCGTCTTCCAAGGACTCGGTGCAAGCTGCGATCGTGGGGTTGAGTCGGGCTTCCATGTATGGCGACGGGACATCAGGTGGAGGCGGACTTTGGCCGACCACGTATCTAACGCCCTGACGAAGCCGTTCGTTTATCCATTCCTTGGTGCCGAGTAGAAGGCCTTTCCGCGCGAGCCATTCCCTAATGCTCACTTGTTTTTGGTCCCCTGTCCTCACTATTCCGCCTCGAATATTTTTCTTTCCTTGCGTCAACACACTGACACCGCCTCGAGCGCCATTGAACTGCGCGGTCAAGGGTTCATCCAAAACGAATCCTAATCCGGCCTTGCGGAGACAAATTGAGCAGTTGCAGATGCCGCGGCATCGTGGACAATGCCAGGACGGATGGAAAGAATCGAAAGTTTCGCCGTATCTATTCACCACTGGTTAGGGGGAGGCTGTCGTCATCGCACGCAAATGCAACACTACGCACCGGACATCTATGCAGGTATGGCAAAAGAAATAGGGACACACGCTACCATTGGGTCGAATTTTGCGGCAATGCATCTTTTCTTTCGTGGTCTTCCGCCTGCATTGATGACACGTTGTTGCTTCGTCAACATCAAGGACCTCTACGTTCTTGACATTTGTATCGCTTTTTGCCTTCTTTTCTTTGGGCAATGTCTGCTTTGCCTCAATCGGAGTAGGATCTCCTGGTTCCTGGTACTCAGAGGCCGTAGATGGGTCAGGGGATAGGGACGAGAGAGTTGATTCGCCGAACGATTTCTGAGAGGGACTGCGAGCTCGAGTATAGTGACCTCCCGGCCCGAGGAGTACCTGAGATTCTGGTGAGGAGAGAGAGATCGGGCGGTACAAGGTAAGGTCAATAGAATTATGCTTTGGCAGTTCGACGTAGGGCATCGGTCGCAGGCGTCGAGGTCCAAGACGAATAGTAGGCGTTTCGGTGAGTTCTTTCGAGGGCTCATCCTGGTGGCGAACCGAGCGCTTTGTTCTCTGGAAATGACTCACAGTCTTGTGGTCCAAATTGTCTGTCAATCCTGATGTGCCCGCCACCAAGTAAATCGCAAAAACGCACCTTACGTCTACCTGAGTACTCAAATTCGGCATCATCAAAGTCACGGATGTTTCTCTTCTTGTTCTTTTTAGGTTGCGTATCTCGAATTGGATGGGAGGGCGGTGGAAGGATAGGACCAACAAAGGGATGCTCTGGGTAAACCGCAGTTTGCTGTTGTACAGACGTTTCTGGGTCGATCGGATAGAAGTGGCGAACAACATGATAACCAAGTCTCAACTGGTCCGATACAGACATCGTTTTGAGTGGGTCGAACTTGGTTACTCGCTGGAGAGATGGCTTTTGGGGTACTATAAGCGCGTAACCAATATCAAGTCAGGAATAAAGCAACACAGACTGAAACAAACAAGTGCAAACAGTGCCATCGACTTACGCAGATTTACCCCAAAACAAGATACCGCTAAGGACTGTTATCTGAAATAAATTAGCAAGATGTATGGATAATCCTGTACTTTTCTTGCACCTTTTTTTAGCATGCCAATACACGGCCTTGGCTTTAGAAGAGCGCGAGTATGTTTGAATGCCACTTGGCCGAATTGCATCTTCACGTTGTAAGCGTGCGAGAAAAGTGGTAGCACCTAACATCGTGAATAATGATCACTTACCATTTTTAGCTCAAGGGAACTAGGACCGATAGTAATGGGGTTGTGGATGGTACCGGATGGAATGATATGAGGGCTGAAGATGCTAGCTCAAGATTTTCGCTCAAGATGCTAGGCGTACGGAACCTCTGGCGATTCGGAATCTGTGAAGAAAAATTGGTGTGGCACATTAACCTGAGAAATAAAAAGGTTCATACCAGAGCTTAACAGTGGACAAGTTTCTGACCCCCCTCCCCCCCCCCTCTGCCAGGAGACACAGAGAAAATAATGCCTATTAGCAGGAATAATCATTTCAATCTTCAGATAAGTTGTAATCTGTATTATAGCAATTGTATAACCATTCAGATGACCAAAATCAGTGAAAATGACTCACTATTCAATGTGGCCACTCCTTAGAATGTAGGATTTGAATAGGTGATTTAGACAGCTATGGGTGTCAGGATACTTATCATAATTGAAACTTGAACTTTGAAAGGCATATGGAGGTAGCTGACAGAACAATAATTTGCCCCTATTTGTCTCAGGTAGTGGTCTGAGTTTGAAACTCCTCATATGTTCAAATGTTATATATAGATAACCTGCATACCATGGACCTTTGTAAAGTGAATAGAAAAAGGAGACAGATTCATGAGAAAGGGAATCTTGGTAAAGAGGAAAATCTACAAAGAAAAGCATGTATATCCTCTAAATCTGTTTAGAGTTGAACTTTAAGTGGCTTAGACTTGGTACTCTCCTTAACCAGGTCCAGAGCCCAGCTTTGATTGGCTTGGCTTATCTAATATTAGAGGTATAGATAATCATTTGAATTAAAAATTGATAAGAAAGTGTAAATATTTTCTATAGTATTGTAGGGCAGAAGATGGAGGACGGAAGGCGGACTGATGGATGGACAAAGAAGTACCCAGATGCTTAAGGGTAGGCAGTCAACTCACAATGGCAACTAGGTGATAGTCATTGCTGGGTATTCACAGTCATGGGGACTTGGCTTCAACTTGTGTATTGCACCCTCCTCAATCATCTGTCACCGATTTTAGCTTTGTAGAAAATACAAGTACGGTGAGAAGACTATGTCGATATTTGAACTAGCAAACAGTCCAGTTAACTGGAGGTTTATATACATGTGAAAGCCCCTTATAATTCTACTAAATGTCTGGACAAAGAACAAGGAAGGAGACTGAAATACAAGAGTGAAAAGAACAAGGGGATGAACTGTCATGAACCTCATGAACACTCAGTGAGGGACCTTAGTATCATGGATTGTGGGATTGTGGGGGGGATGAGATTGCAGGAGCACATTAGGATGGTGTTAGGAACTGTATGCTGGCATGCCTGACTATTCATTTCAGCCTGCTTAGCCCAACTCTGCCTTTACTCGTCTATTCAACTATACGTCCTCAGCCCATGGACTATATGCACCTCGTGTATCCATCTTGGCATCACATGCTCCTGTCAATTTACTCTACTCATTTATGTCAAACTCCATATGCTTGCAATTCCATTCTTACTTCATTTACATTTAATATCCTGTCATTTACGTTCCACTCCACTTTCATTTATTTGCAATTCTGTTTTATCTCTTATATCCAATCTGTTATTACATTCCTTGTAGGGTAACTCCATTGGGAATTGGGGTGACACATCACCCCTTAATGTCACAGTGTGAAGATTAAGACTGTACACAAGGCTTGTGTGGGGTATATTTCAGTTTTATTACCTCCACTCTTATTCTATTCCATTTCATCACCATTCCTTTATCACTTTCTACAAACCAAGTTGACGCAAAGATTGTTGGGGCAGCTATGACACGTCAAGCATGTTGTTCGGTGCAGCCTAACCGAGTGGGCAGTAAAACACAAAAAAATTTCCATTACTTCTGTCAGGGTACTGTTATGATAGTGAAAAGACGTAATCGTAATATAATATAATCTCCCAATGGCGAAGTGATTGGCGAGGTTCAGAGTTGGGGTTGGCTTCAACGTGCTTGTGTTGCACCTGCTTGGATCACACGGTCCCCAAATTTCGTAATGGCGAGGAAGACGGAAGTAACGGAGGATCTTAGGCAATATCAGGGTTGATATTCTGACTGAGGACTGAACTAATAGTACAAGGCCTTTTATACTACTTTCTAATCTATTAGGAGTCGAATAGATTCCTTTAATAGAATGAGAAAGCCGAGGAACGTGAAAAGCGAGAAACAGAAATACTACGTCCAAATAATGATCTCCTCCGTGACATTGTTGAGTGACGTGTCACTCAGATTCCCAACGGAGTTACCCTAAGGAACGTAATAGCGGATCGGACATAAAGGACTGAGCGGAAATGCGAATAGATGAAAAGGGAATGAAACGTAAATGAATGATATGAAACGTAAATGGAGACGGAACGGAATAACGAGCATATGGGATGTGACGTAAATGAGTGGAGCGGTTTGACAGGAGCATGCGACGCCAAGACGGATACACGAGGTGCATATAGTCCGTGGGCTGAGGGCGTAGGGTTGGATGGGCGAGCGAGAGCAAAGTTGGGCTGAGTGGGCTGAATTTGAATGGTCGACTTTGCCGGCATACGGTTCCTGACAGGTACAGACTATAAGTAGCTGACATTGTTTCCATTTCACTTCAGTCTTCTTTTCAGTTGACTGAAGTGAGTATTAGTTCCCACTCCCTTATTTCTATATTCAAGACTGATTCTTATTTGTTATTAAAGTTCATCTGCACTATAGGTAGTTATTATTCTATGAAATAGAGTCTTCTTTTCAGTTGACTGAATTCATCTGTGCTATAGTTTTAACAGGTTATGGGCCCTGGCCGTAACTAGACAAACAGTACAGACGAACCTTGAAGTTGACCTCTAGTCAAAACATAAAACCCCGACCTTCGAATGTCTAGGTAAGATGCCCGATTCATTAAGTGATATAATACGATGAGTCAGAAAGGCTCGATGAGACCGGTTCTAATTGGAATTTTTGGAAAATGAGGATGATTCCTTACCTGAAAGGGGCAAAACTCTGGCCCTATGTATCTGGAACGAACACCAAACCCCCTGACTCAGACCTTGTCGCACTAGCCACTTGGGAGGAGATTGATTCCCAAGCTGTTTCTACCATCTTGATGAACATATCCCCGAATGTACAGGCCGGTTTAGACTGCTCCACATCACAAGCAGTGTGGGACAATTTAATGAACCGATTCGCACAAATTGACCCTATTGCACAGAACCTAGCTCAAGACCGATTATTCTCAAAGAAATTCATTGAGGGCGGAACAGAGACTTTACCAGCATATATATCTACACTCCAGAAGTTGAGGGAGGACTGTGGAGGGCTAGGTATAAGCATATCAGATGCAAGATTTGCTGGAGTTCTTACCTTGTTGATGCCATTGCTATCATGGGACCCAGTGATAGGATCGCTTGGTGGCACGCTCAATCCTAGACTGGTTATCTCATGTCTTCAGACCGAATGGAACAGAAGGCAGGGGAACTCACCAACAAAAAAGAACACCAATGTAGTGTTTCAGACAGGTGCAAAGACCACAGTAAAATGTGAAAACTGCGGGAAAACAGGGCACATGAAAGCAAGATGCTGGGGGAAAGGTAGCAGTCAAGAGGGTCAGTACCCGGAGTGGTTCAAAGGAAAAAAGGACCCACACACCTCGAATGTTGTCAAAATGGTCTCAGATACCCACATCGTATAGGCCTATGGGCATGAAGAAAGCCCAAACATGTGGTTTGCAGATTCTGATGCCACCATTCATGTAACATATGACAGAAACGACTTCACCTCTTATCACAAATACGAGTCTAACCAAATGATCAAGGCATTTGGAAAGAATGAGGTACAAGGGATAGGTGAAGGAGATGTACTGGTAGAAACTAAATATCAAGGTAGAGTCATGAGAATCCGACTCACAAAAGTCATGCATGTGCCTGGCGCTGAATGGAAAATACTATCGCTCAAAGTCCTTGACCAAAAGGGATATGAGAGTCGCATAGTCAACGGACACATCTATATTATAAAAGATGCATACACCTATGCACAAGCCACACTAGGAGGAGAACTGTACGAGATTGACCTGAGAGTCGTACCCTTCCAGGAATCTGTACTAGCTGCCATGAAGAGGGATCTATCGGCCACTGACCTGGCAACTTGGCACAGATAGCTAGGCCACTTAGGAGACATGATAGTGAAGAAGATGAATACTAGCGGTGTTGTAAAGGGGATGGTTATGACTAATCTTGAGCTGAAAGGCCTCTGTGAAGATTGCATGGTCAGAAAGATGGACAAAAAACCATTTGTTGCCAGAGAAGATCGGGATACACATCTCTTTGGTATCCTGCACACCGACTTGATAGGCCCGATGAATCCTGAAGCAAGGTGGTCTCACACCAAATACTGTTTGGTCATGAATGATGATTGCTCGGGCTTTGGTTTTACATTCAACCTAAGGCAAAAAAGCAACACTATTAAATCAATCATCGAATTGGATAAGTCAATTGAGACAAAATTCCAAAAAGGGGTACATACCTTGCAGGCAGACAATGGAGGGGAGTTCCTCAATGATATCCTACTGGAATACTGCTGAGATAGGAGGATTTCCATAGTGACATCAATCACTCATACCCCTGCTATAAATGGGCAAGCGGAAAGGAGAAACCGGATCCTCACTGAAGGTGCAAGAACCATGCTCAAGGATTCAGACCTAGGGAAGGACCTCTGGGGAGAAGCAATGGCGACTCACATGTGCATCTGCAACTGCTGCCCATCAAGTGTGCTTCCTAATGGAGTGAACCCTTATGAAATGGTCTATGGCAAGTGCCCTTCAATTGATCACCTGAGGGTCTTTGGAGCAAAGTGCTTCATAAAAATACCAGATGAAACACGCACCAAGTTGGATGACAAAGCCAAGGAGTGTCGCTTGATTGGTTATGAGGGTGAGTCCATATACAATGTGACCGACAAGGACAGGAAAAGAGTCCAAACAAGGAACACTATCTTTGTTGAAGGACCCGGACACAGGAGTCAGACTGGGGAAGACAGGGACGATTCAGATGCAGATTTCATGAACTCAGAAAAGATTTCAGCATTAGGGGATAACACTGCCAAAGATGAGACTAAGAAGTGGAAAACAAGTGCCAAAGTCTGGGGAACAGATTCAGTCAGATTGTCAGATAGGATAAAAGAACAACAATCAGCTGACAGAGTACTCATCACCACCACAAACGAGGATAGAAACTTAATGGACAATGGAAATATACAGATCCCATGTTCTCACTTAGAGGCAATGAGGTTGTGTCAAGTACACGTACCGAGGATCCGATAACTTGGTGGTACCAACTAAAATACTCCATTAGTAACCAAGTACGAACCATTCAATGAGTTGTTCTCGGCCAGACGCACATATCAGTCACACCCCTCATTCCCATCCCACGCCTACTCCTCACCCCTCGGTCCGCCTCACCTTGGGACTTCCTGCCCTTGTGTTATCCTCGGTTATAGCCTTGATTTAAAATCGGGCATTTCCTATTGTCCTATCCTAGGGCACATCCTATTATTCTGTCCTTTATTGTTTTATCCCCACCTTACATTTCTTATTCTAATTTTACTCGTTGTGGACAATAACCACATGCTCTGCATACCTTGTTGTCCCACATCCCTTATTCCACATGTCGCTTCTTAACCTATATAAGTAGGACATGGATGTACATACTTCCTCATTCTGGGTATTGACTAGGCTTAGGCCCTTCTACCTTCTTCTCTTCTGTTAAGTCCTCGACTCAGGCTGGCATCCTCAGCATCCCCCCGAGTATCTGTCTGTTGCAAATACAGTGGCACGCACGGCAAGTAGGGCGCAACGCACGAGTACGTTGAAGCCAATGCCACTACTCTTGACCTGCAGGACTTGGCCATAGTCCGCCCGACCTTTCGACAACACCCCTCGGCAGTACCGAAGTCCGTCAGTATCCGATGCTTGACAGGTTGCCAGAAGCCAGGAAATGGAGAGATGCAATGGACTATGAGATATCTAAACTCGACAAAATGAACACATGGGAAGAGGTAGAAAGGAAGGACGTACTGGATGGTATGGATATCCTACCAGGGATGTGGGTGAATACGGTGAAGAAGCAAGAATCCGGCGAGCAGAGGTTTCAATCACGATGGGTGGTATGCGGAGATCAGCAGAAAACCAACATATCATTGAGTGACACATTCACACCTGTATCACGGATCTCGTCCCTCAGAACACTTCTTACACTTGCAACCATCAACAACATGTGTATCTTTGCCTGGGATGTTGACTCTGCATACCTTCATGGGAAGATAAGCCATGACATATACATAGAGCTACCTGAGGGTTATAGGAAGCAGGACAAAGTTGCAAAACTCAATAAAGCCTTATATGGCTTACCTGAAGCAGCCCAAGTCTGGCGAGAAGATTTGGAAGATAAGCTGGGATCTTTAGGATTTACACCTCTTGGGAGCGACTTAGGTGTCTTTGTCAGGAGAACAAAAGAAGGCATGACAGTGATTGACACACATGTCGACGATGCTACTGGGATCTGTTCGAGCGAGGGGGAGGAATTGAGTCTAAAAGCAGGCATTCAGAAGTTCTACAAAATCAAGGAAAAAGATACCTCAAAACCATTCAGAGTGTTAGGTATTCTAATCACCAGGGACAGTCAGCAAAGAACCTTGAAAATGTCACAAGAAGATTACATTGACGACTTACTGCAAAGATTCCAGATGGAAGAATGCAATCCAGTCGCAACTCCTGTAGACAAAGGCTCACACCTAGACCAAGACACAAACCCCTATGAGAATGATAGAGAATACCAGGCACTCACAGGATCGCTCACCTGTGCCGCTACTTCCACTCATCCTGACATCACTTATATCATGCAGTTCCTATCCCAATCAAACAAGAACCCCTCCCAACGAGACTGGAATGCTGGGAAACGAGTGTTGAGGTACCTGAAGGGGATGAGAAACCTAGGCATTGTGTAGCGATGTGTCCCAAAGGAGTCCAAACACTTTGAAGGTAGCCACGTGACCCCATGGGGATATTGCGATGCAAACTACACTGAGGAACCTAGGGATTGCAAATCAAATAGTGGGTATGCGTTCATGCTGGCCAATGGACCTATCACCTGGAAATCAAAAAAACAGGCATCGGTAGCTTTGTCCACAACTGAAGCCGAGTACTATGTGGTAGGAATTGCGTGCCAGGAGGCAGTTTGGCTAAAACAACTTTGCCAGGAACTCCAATTGCCTATGCACAAACCGATCCTCATACTTTCTGACAACACCGGTACAGTGGCACTATCCGACAACCCTGTTTTTCACAGCCGGTCGAAATATATCGATATACGTTGGCATTTCGTTCATGACCTTATTCGTTCCAAAGTCATACGCACTTCACATATCCCGGGAGCATCTAATGGGGCAGATTTCCTCACAAAGGCCTTACCTCGCTTTGAGCATGAGCAGTGTCTCAATCCATTGGGAATGGAGTAGAGGGTTCAAACTGAGGGGGAGTGTGAAGATTAAGCCTGTACACAAGGCTTGTGTGGGGTATATTTCAGTTTTATCACCTCCACTCTTATTCCATTCCATTTCACCACCATTCCTTTATCACTTTTTACAAACCTGAGTTGATGCAAAGATTGTTGGGGCAGCTATGACACGTTGAGTGTGTCGTTCAGTGCAGCCTGACTGAGTAGGCGGTAAAACACAAAAAAACTTTCCATTACTTCTGTCAGGGTACAGACTATAAGTAGCCGACATTGTTTCCATTTCACTTCAGTCTTCTTTTCAGTTGACTGAAGTGAGTATTAGTTCCCACTCCCTTATTTCTATGTTCAAGACTGATTCTTATTTGTTATTGAAGTTCATCTATACTATAGATAGTTATTATTGTATGAAATAGAGTCTTCTTTTCAGTTGACTGAATTCATCTGCGCTATAGTTTTAACACACAGCACCCCTCAATGTCACAATGGAGATCAAGATTAGGACGTAGTATTTCTGTTCTTGCTTTTCACGATCCTCGGCTTTCTTATCTATTATAGGAATCTAGTCGACTCCTCGAAGATTTGAAAGTAGTATAAAGATCTTGTACATTCAGTAGTTCAGTCCTTAGTCAGACAATTAACTTTGATTTTGACTAAGCCTTTGTTTCTGTCTCACTATTCCAAAATTAGGGACCAGTACAATCTGGTAGGTACAACATACAAGTTGAAGCCATACCCTACTCTGAACCTCGCCATTGTTTACCTTTGGGAGATATTACGTTTAATTACGATTACGTTATTCCTTTACATTGTAACAGATGGAAAGTATTTGGTTCCTCAGCAGTGTTGACTGAGCATGACAGATTATGGATGGATGGGAATTGTAGGCCATTGGCTAGATACTGTAGATCATAGATTGACCTGAGGCATAGACTATAGTAGTACATACCCCTCTACTAGGAGAGCCCTTGAGGTCTAGCACTTATTGAAGCAGTGTTACGATAGTGAAAAAGACGTAATCGTAATATATTGTAATCTCCCAATGGCGAA
>QLPG01006239.1:0-10266 GCA_003314385.1 Gomphus sp. MG54
CTTGATTTGCGATTCTTCTGGCTTCGTGATGAAGTTGCAGCTGGCACGCTCAGTCCTCTCTTCATTCCCACCACTGATATGGCTGCTGATCTACTCACAAAGCCATTGGAGCGAGTTAAAGTGGAGAGGTGTAGAAAACTAATGGGGATTGAAAAGCGTATGTGAGTTTTGCAGTGGTAACTCATCAGGGGGGGGTGTTGGGGTATGATTTTATTCCCCTGCATTGTGTTTTATTCTTGCACCTTTGTGTTTCACTTGTGTGCATTTCTTTCCTGCATTTGCGTGCTCTGGCGCTTAAAATAAGCGCCCACAACCACGCACCATTGCACACCTTTGGGTCTTGTCTTTAGCATCCATATTGACAAGCCCCAAAGGCACTTATTGCTCTGTATGTCAGTTATCAGTCTTATTAGACCTTCCCTGCCATCACCAAATGGGTTTTCTGTGCAAAAAAGGATGCAGCCAGAAATGTTGTCGGATACAAGGCTTGCCTCATTGTGCAAGGCTTCTCCCAAGTCCCAGGTGTTGATTACTTTGACACTTTTTCCCCTGTAGCCAAGTTGGCCTCAATCCAAACCATACTAGCCCTAGCTGCTGCAAATGACATGGAATTGCATCAGATTGACATTAAAGGTGCGTACTTAAATGGTGAACTCACCAAAGACAAAACCATTTACATGGCACAGCCACCAGGCTATCATACTCCCAATTCTTCAGGAAAAGTCTGCCATCTAAAGAAGATGCTGTACAGGCTCAAACAGTCAGGAAAGTGTTGGTACCAAAAGCTGGTTGAAATCATGACTCACCACTTGCAGTTTGCTAGGTGCTGTAAGGGCAACCTAAGCAGGCATTCTACTCTAAGGCGGCGCACTGGCGAAGGGGGATCCAAAGAGAAAACTCTAGGGACCCCTTCGCCCACTGACTACTGTATATAAGCACCATTGCTACGGTGCTGTCAAGTACACGTACCGAGGACCCGATAACTCGGCGGTACCGACTAAAATACTCCATTAATAACCAAGCACGAACCATTCAATGAGTCGTTCTCGGCCGGACGCACATATCTGTCACATCCTTCATTCCTACGCCCACTCCTCACTCCTCGGTCCGCCTCACCTCGGCACTTCCTGCCCTTGTGTTATCTTCGGTCATGGCCTTGTTTTACAATTGGGCACTTCCTATTGTGCTAGGGCTCGTCCTATTATTCTGTCCTTCATTGTTCTATTTCCACCTTACATCTCTTATTCTAATTTTATTCGTTGTGGACAATGACCACATGTGTTGCATACCTTGTTGTCCCACATTCCTTATTCCACATGTCGCTTCTTAACCTATATAAGTAGGACATGGATGTACATACTTCCTCATTCTGGGTATCAACTAGGCTTAGGCCCTTCTACCTTCTTCCTTTCTGTTAAGTCCTCGACTCAGGCCGGCATCTTCAGCATCCCCCTGAGTATCTGTCTGTTGCAAATACAGTGACACGCACGGCAAGTAGGGCGCAACGCACGAGTACGTTGAAGCCAACGCCACTACTCTTGGCCTGCAGGACTTGGCCATAGTCCGCCCGACCTTTCGACAACACCCTTCGGCAGTACCGAAGTCCGTCAGAATCCGGCTCCTGACAGGTGCTCTGCACTCTACTGGGCATCACCCTCCATACCAACTGGGAAGTTCTGCCAGGGCCTTGACACTGAGAACGAACGACAAAAGGAGAGCCAAGGGTTATAGTCGACATTTCTGAAGGGTACTCGCCAACAGGGATGATGGTTCAGTGCATGGTGCGTTCAGTACTGCCATGAGTGGGTCGAATGGATCTCGGTCAGTGGGTGTGGAATATGGGTGGGTCGACGTTGGTTGGGATTCATAATTGGGGGTTCCCCTGACATCACCCCCCTTCTAGAATGTGGCTTCCCCGACGCATTGATCCCCATGGGCAGGACTGGCATGTGGGATCTGAAGGCAGACCCATACAAAGGTGCGGATTTGGTGTGGGGCACCTGGGTGCAGGTGGTAGAAGTTGGCGACAAGGTTGGGGGCCTGGACATTGTCTTCGTTCTCCCATGAATTCTCTTTGTAGCCATAGCCCTTCCATTTGATAAGGAATTGTAGTCGATTTGCTCTCATCTGGCTGTCGAGTACTTGTTTGACCTCGAAGTGTTCCTCTTTGTCGACGAGAATTGGCTGCGGTGGAAGGGGCTGTCGCCTACCCAGGGTGGGGTCTGCTAGGGCTGGGGTGAGTTTGACAATGGGGAAGACCAGGTGAACACGGCTCAAGGCCTTCGGGAGACGAAGTCGGTATGCATGAGACCCCACTTGTTCCTCCACGAGGTAGGGGCCAAGTCACCTGTATGCTAGTTTCTTAGATGGCCGATTAGTGCGAATATCGCTAGTGTCGAGGTACACCTTATCACCCAGGGCAAATGTCTGTGTCGGCTGGTGCCTACGGTTGTAATAAGTTGCCATATCATCCTTTGCCTTTACTAGGGCCGCCTTTGCTTCAGAAAGCACTCCTTCTATCCACTCTTTGAACTCGTTTACAGACTCGAGGTGTGATGGGGGTTGGTGCAGTTCAAATCCCATCCGCGGGTGTCTGCCCATGTCCAGCAAGAAAGGGGACTCATGGGTCGAGGCCTGAACATGGTTATTGTACTGGAACTCGGCTAGGGGTAGGAGGTCATCCCAGTCATCTTGCCTCTCATTGATGAAGAGGCGCAGGTACTGTTCCAGTTCTTGGTTCACTCATTTGGTCTGACCAGCCGTCTGTGGGTGGTAAGCGGTAGAGGCTGCCAAGGGAATGCCTAGTAAGCGGTAGAGCTCCCATGTGAACTTGCAGACAAATTGCACCCCTTGGTTGGACACCACCACCTTCGGCAACCCATGCAGCTTCCAAACATGGTGTAGGAAGAGTTGTGCTGCTCCAGCCACCGTTACTGTCATGTAGGTTGGTATGAAATGCACCTGTTTTGATACCGAGTCTACCATGTTCATCACGGCGTCATATCCGTGTGTGTTGGGGAGCTCCACTACGAAGTCTACACTTATAGTATCCCACCGTGCTTCGGGGATCAGGAGCAGGTGGAGTTCCCCAACTGGTCATTGTCTCTGGACCTTCGTCCATAGGTGTTGTTTGGAGTGGTAAACTAAGTTTTTCTGGGGTTTCCTGTGCTAGAATATCGGAGAGTCGACACTACAAATAGGATAATGAGTCCCTGGATTTTACTATGATTTTTATTGTATTTATTGCTAGAGAAATTCTTGTGCTATTGATGATCCACCCTAGGCTAAGTCCCGGGTTTCACCACCACCTAGGCGCCATTCCGGGGAATGGGTCTGGGCACCAAAACGCCGGTTGAGCAAATTGTAGTTCTCCCACAAGTGAAATGTAATTTGTAGTGGTGTAATATAATAATATATAATATGGAGAACCCAACTGTATCCCGGAATTGTTGTACGGCAAGTAGCAAGTTATTTTAGTTCTAAATAGGAAAGTACGCTTGGCGCTTAACCTTCCGGTTCAGCGCGAGGTAAAGATATTCGAGTGTAGCCTAAAGGCTAGTGTGATGGGGAAAATATCTTTTCTATCCATTTTTTAATTACTTGTAACTACAGTTTGTTTTATACAAATGTATCCCATGGTGTAACTATGATCCATAGTTAGTGAAAACTGTTGAGCATATGCAGGGCCAGCTCATTGTGGACTGCCCCGATGGGATCTTCATAGAGATATGACACCTGTCAGTGGTGCCAATTGAATATAAGTGCTTCTCCCTTTGTTCCCTTCTTGTGCGCAACAAATATCTCCTTCCTGAGCCATGTCCCATGTCCTCCCCTCTTGTCTTTCTGTCAGCTGTCCTTGGTGGCAGCATATATGCGCCCCGGATTCACCATCTCTCGTTCCTCTGCATGTGAGTGCATTCCCCTATATCCCCTGTATGTCTTCCTATTCGTTTCCCTGCTTCCCCTTCTGTATCTCATTCAATAACTACTCTTCCGGACTATGGGGCTAGCTAGGTATGAGGCCGGGTACATAGAATTACACAAAATATTTCCCTAAAATCCTGTAAATATTCATATAGGTTCCTTGTGATGTATAGAACCTCTGTGCAGAGTTGCACATTGATCTGAGAGTGATTGGGGGAGATATTACAGCTTTAGTGTAGGAAATGTGTACAATGCCACTCAATAATATTTCGTCACAACAGTAGGCACAGGTCGCACGTCTTGGTGTACTCGCCGATGTATTGAGACATGTGAGGCCACCAGTAGTTTTGAGAGACAAGTTCGAGGGTCTTCCAGTGACCGGGATGTCCAGCCACCTTGGAGTTGTGGTGATGGGCTATGATCCGTTGCCGGAGGCCTCCCACTTCTGGAACATATGCCTTGCCTTGGAAGGTCAACAACCCATTGGCCTCCACCCATTCAGCTGAAACCAACGACCTTCCTCCTACTTCCCACAGTTTCCTCACTGCCTCCACCACTTCTTCCTCTAGCGTCCCTCCGGTTAGTGCCCTCTTCAGTTCTCGGACGATCCCCTGCTCTTCCCCTTCTAGTGTCACTCCTTCTAGGGCCTGTATTGCGAACAGCTCTGGTCGGAGCAAGACTAGGTCTCTATTGTTGCCCACGCCCGATCCATGGTCAGACCGATGCAAAAGTGCATCAGACTTCCCCATTGCTACTCCCAGTCTGTGCTGCAGGTCGAAGTTGAGACATGAGAGGTAGAGGGACCAGCAGGCTTGTTGCCGGTTCAGCTTCTTTGAGGATCGGAAGTACTCTAGGTTCTTGTGGTCGGTCCAGATCTCAATGCGGTGTTCAGCCCCCTCTAAGAAGTGCCTCCACTCCTCCAAGGCCCAGATGATAGCAAGCATCTCCTTATCGTAGATCTCATAGTTCCTCTCTACTGGGGAGAGGCTTTTCGAATAAAAGGCGATCGGGTGCCACTTGTCATCCTCGCGCAACTGCTGTGAAAGGACTGCCCCCATAGCTACGTCAGAGCTGTCCGCTTCCACTCGGTAAGGGCAGGTATCATCGGCGAACCCGAGGATGGGTGCCATCCTGAACTTCATCTTGAGCCCTTTGAAGGCTGTCTGTTCTTCATCACCCCACTTCCACTTCGCATCCTTCTTCACAAGTTCGAATAACGGTCTGGCGTGGTGCGAGAATCTCTCGATAAACCTCCGATAGAAATTGGCAAAGCCTAAGAAGGCCTGCACCTCCTTTTGGTTTGATGGAGTCGGCCAACGTGTGACCCCTTCCACCTTGACAGGATCCATTTCCACCTTGCCATGAGATATGATGAGGCCCAAGTACTCAATCCTGGTCTATTCAAACTCACACTTCTCTGGCCGAAGGTAGAGTTTGTGGGCCCTTAGTTGTTCAAGGACCTCCCAAATGACTCGTCGATGCTCTTCGAGAGTATCGGTGAAGATGAGGATGTCGTCTAGGTACACACACATGTGTCCCTCCATTACAAGGTCTTGGAAGATGTCATTAATCATGGTCTGGAATGTCGCAGGGCTATTAGTGAGGCCAAAGAACATGACAAGGGGCTCGAACAGTCCCTGGTTTGTGCAGAACGCCGCTTCCACTCATCTCCCTCCTTAATCCACACATTATTGAACCCCCATTGCACATCCAACTTGGTGAAGTACTTGGCTCCTTGAAGTTGTGCAATGAGCTCTGAGATGATGGGAAGGGGGTACTGGTTCTTCACCATCATTGCGTTGAGTAGCCGATAGTCCTGGACCAGTCGGAGGGAGCCATCCTTCTTCTTGATAAAGAACATGGGGCTTCCCATGGGGGATTTCGAGGGATGGATGCGTCCCATATGCAGGTTCTCCCGTAAGAACTCGTCCAGCTCTCGCTGTTCACTCAGAGAGAGAGGGTACACTTTACAAGCCAAGAGTTTCGCTCCAGGCTCCAGTTCGATCGTGTGGTCCCACATCCTCTGCTTGGGGAGAGAATCGAAGGACTCCTTCTCCAAGAGGTCATTAAAGTCTTGGAGATAGGGCAGGATCATCCCTTTCTCTTTGGGGGGGGTGCTCCGGAGCACCCGTTCAGCCAATTGCTGCGCAGTTGTGGCGACTGCGATGGTGGTGATCAGAACATCCAGGGGGGAAATGGTCGCGAAAAGGTGATCACCCGGTTCGAGGAAGGGCATACTGTTGTCGATACTTTTACAGTCTTCCAACTCGTTGGTTGTCATGCCTGGCAAGGGCCCAGTTCGAAGAGTCCGAACTGCCATTTCCTCTTGGTGTTCTTTCTCCAGCTTAACCCAGCAAGTGTGACATTGGGAAGAACATCGGCTTAACGTGACTTCTTGCATATGCCAGTTGATTTCAGGGTTATGATTGCAGAGCCAGGGATAGCCAAGGATCATGTTGTGCTTCCCCAGATTGGTCACAGCAAACATGGCCCGTTCCGAGTGGTCTTGATAGCGTAAGATCACATCGACAACATGTCGGATTGCCCCTCCCTCGTTTGGGGTACCATCAATGTTGTACACTGGTGTGGGTCGATTCAATGGGTGCAAGTTCAATCTTTCGGCAATCACAAACTTCCAGTCTATTAACAGTCCCATAGCTCTGCTGTCTAGTAGGGCAGTTACTCCCTTAACCTCGGTGGTGTCAGTAGTCTGTATCTCTACCTTGAGGTTTAGCGAGTTTGGCGAGGGGGTGGAAGCCACTACGTAATGTTTCGGGAGAGTGCATTCCCAACATTTCAACCTAGGAAGGGGGAATGGTAGTTTTGGTAGAGTCGGTTTGGGAGTGTCTGTATCGCTTATGGCTGAGGCATCATCGTCTGAATCCCAAGTTGTATTCTCTGTATCAGAGTCTATAGACAGAGCAGCAAAGCAATTAAACAAGGGCAGCGAGGGCACATCCTTCACTTGCTGCCTTAGGCAAAATCCCCTGAATCCACATCTTCAACCTCTCCAGCTTCTTTGGTATCTTGAAGATCTGCGGAGACCATCCAGTACTCTAGCATCTCTTCACGCTGTTCTGCCATCATGAAATGCACATCGTATGCCTGAGGGCATTCTCAGGTGAAGTGGCCGGCCTTGCCACATCGTCGGCATGTGAGTGGCAGAGGGTACCACTGCCTGGTTGTGTCGACATCCATTGGGGCAGGCCCAGGGGGTGTCATCAGGGGAATAAGGCCCGACAATGTTCTAGGGGGAGTGGGCATTGCTTGCTTAGTCAGGGGTTTGATGGGCTTTTGGCTAGGCTGTGGCACTGAGGCATGTAGTGATGGGAATCGAGGCCCCTGAAAGGCTTTGTTTGCTGCACATATGAGAGCTACCACTCGCACTGCAGTGTACCACACCGAGATGTCATCATCCTTCGGCCTCCCGTCTAGCATCAGTGCAATGTGACTTTGGATAGTGGGGTCGAGGCCTCGTCAGAACTTCATGACAATGGACCACCCATCCATGTATTCGGCCTTTCCAACCAGGTCTTCAAATTGGTCGATATACTTGTCGACAGAACACTTGCCTTGGTGGTACTGGCACGACTCTAATTGGTTCACTGCCTCAGTGGCCTCATGCAGGGGGTAGAAGTGTTCCCAAAAGGCTTCCATGAAGGCCTTCCAGTGGGTGTAGAGTGGCCTGCCTATTTTTGCTTCATGTGCAAATACTTGGCTGGAGAAGGTCGCTGCTCTCCCCATCTTCATAAAGGACAGTTCCCAGAGGATCTGAGACTGCTTGTCGGGGAAATAGGCAGCACAGATGCTGAGGTACAAGGTGCAAGACTGCATGAATGGACGCCCATGCGAACGGTCGCCATCGAACTCTGAGGGCTTGGCAGGTTCTACCATTCATTTTGCAGGCTGCCGAATGTGGGTCTGGAGGCCTGCCACTAGATTCATTATGGTTGCCTGCAGCGCATTCGGACGGCTCTTGGACCCACACCATCACCATCAACCAAAATTCCCACAGTCCGACAGGCCAGTTCCTGCCTTTCAGACCTGAGGAAAGGCCCAAGACAGCCAACTTTGCTTTTCTTAACACCCAACCCCTTCTTGTACACCTTCCCCACACACCCTCTCACCTTCCCCACACACCCTCTCACCTTCAAAACATGCCCACCTCCGTGGCTGTGCCTGCAACGCGTGGCCTCGGAGCTTTAGCGCTGAACCAGACCCTGCCTACGCGCTCTCCTACCCTGGCCCCGGACCCAGGGAACCCAGTGGCTATACTCAGCCACAAAGGCATTACAGAGGCGAACAAGACAGATATCTCCGCCTTAGCCACCGCCCTCGAGTCGTTTGGGGACTTCAAACGTGGCCCTTCCTCCTGGAACGTAGGCAAGGAAGGGGCCCAGCAACTCATGGCTATTACCAAATTACTCTGCGAGGTGGCCGCCCTCTACAGAGATCACAGACCGGCCTCAAACACCGACCTTCAAAATGCCGTGAAGGAACTGAAGGAGGCTATTTCATCCAGCCCCCCCGCAGCAGCCCCCGCCACAGCAACAACAACATCATATGCCTCCACAGCCAAACGAGGCATGATAGGGAACCCCAACCCGGCTGCCACACAGAAACAGAAAATAATCGCCAAGCTACAACACAAACAAATCTTCGTTTCTCTCAAAAACACAACAAAGGATGCCCTAATCCACACCTGGACACCGGCAGTCATTACAAGGTATTGTAGCGACTTGATCACAAACTATTTTCAGGGGCTGCCGAATGTCAACCTCCTGACACCCCACCCCCTGAGAGGCATAACAAAGTCCGCTGCAGGTAACATCACGCTGACATTCAAAACGGCAGAGGACGCCAGCCTAGCAAGGGCCCATGCGGTACACTGGGTTAAGCACATCGACCCTCTTGCGACTACCCCACAGCGTTCCTACGCGGTAGTCGTGCACAACGCCCCAACCAACGTCTGGTCCGAGCGAGATGGCCTCGCAGATGCCATTGAAGATATAGAAACGCGTAATGCGGACAACTCGCCCGAGGGCAAACAGATTGCCAACCTAGCTTGGCTCAACAGCCCGGAAGCGCGAGAAAAGACCAAGCGAGGCCCATTGATGATAAGCTACAAGACCAAGGCCGCTGCCAACGCCGCAATTACAAACAGCATTGTCATAGAAGGAATCATTTGCACCATCAGCCTCTACATCCCAAGACCCCCCCAATGCTTCCGGTGCCAAGACTGGGGCCACCGAGCGACGGAGTGTACCGGGGAGACATGTTGCGGCCGCTGCGCCGGGCCACATAGCACAGCTGACCATACATGTGCTCACGACCGCCCATGTCCCACAGGGCAGAGATGCCATGTAGACAAGCCGAAGTGCACCAACTGCCAGGGCGAACATGCCAGCTGGACCCGAGCCTGCCCGGCTGCAAAGGCCGCGTTCGAATTGCAAGCACGAAAGGATGAATATGCTACTGGCAAATATGAATCTTATACTCCTTTCACCTTTGCAGATGCGGACTACACCCCGGGCAAAACCCCTGAGAGCCGCCCTCGTGTGCCCACCCCCTCCCCCTCCCATCCGCAAATTAATTACATCCCTGCTACCTCCCCCATCGCCCCCATCATCCCCGATGTCTGAAAGCGCCCCCCACAACAAACTACGGATAAAGCAACAAAACTGCAAGCACTCCAAGGACGTCACCCTTTCACTCATTAACACCACCGACCCACAAGACTGGGACCTGATACTAATCCAAGAGCCTTACATTTATCCTAAGTCCCGACTTACGCTAGCATCCCAGCACTGGTACACCCTAAACCCCATCCAGGACCCAGATGATCCCACACCTCCCCACTCTCTTATTCTAATTTCAGCCAAACTGACCTCTGGCTCTTTTACTCAGATTCATATCGTCTCGCATGTCATCTCAGCGCTCTCAATTACCCAAGCAGACACCAATACAGACATCTACAACATCTACAACCCCCCCGATACGTATACGGCCCTCTTACACCTACAATCCTGGTACTCTGCAAACCCTACAAGACACAACTCCTCCACCATCTGGGCCGGGGACTTCAACAAGCACAACCCATTATGGTCGGGCCCAAATCAAGCTCGGCGGTGCAGATGCAGCGACACCAACCTCCTCATGCAGCTGCTTGCTCAGCACCACATGGAGCTCCAACTTCCTGCCGGCACCCCCACTTTCCAATCTGACTCCCACCGAACGTGGACCACCCTTGACCTTTTCTTCTGTGACTCCGACCTGACCCACTGAGTTTTGACCTGTGACACCTCCCCTGACGACCGCCTCCCGTCCGCGGACCATCTACCC
>QLPG01006258.1:0-47740 GCA_003314385.1 Gomphus sp. MG54
AGGATAGAGGGGATGGGATGAGGAAAGTGAACCAAATAATGAACTGAATGTACCGGACCAAGACCATGTACTGGCGAGGGATGCCTTGTCACTGGTGTGTGGGACTAAAGGCAAGGGTTGTTCGGTCGGTACTACCGAGTGAACCAGAGCTTGGTATCCGGGGCTTGACACCAGCTCCTCAGACCAGCGCTTACATCCGATTGACCTGTTGCGCATCGCCAGTGTAACAGCATATATTCACACAGAATATTAGCTACACATCCCATAGCTATGAAAATCTATACCATAGTAGCTAGTCCATCTACCAACCCATATTCCCCATCATAGTATTTAAGAGATGGTTGGGTAATTGTACCATCAAAATACCCCCACAAGCCTTTTGCTTTGACAGCATCCTGGAAGTATATTGAGAATACTGTCCAATTGAGGCCACTCTTCATGAGTTTAGGAACAGGAGGAGAGAAGGTCAATGGTAGTCAGAGCTGTGGTAGTCATGGTCAAAAAAGGAGCAAAGGGCAGAGTCTAGATGTAGGATACAGGGGTCCAATAACCTGTAAGAATTAACAGACTATATATACAGTCTCAGTGTTTGAATGTCAAACGACTAGTTATATAATTTACCTATATAAATAGTCTAATGGAGTGCATAGGTAAGCTAGACCAATAGAAAATAGGTAGTTAAGTGTCTTACCTCAGTGTTTGAATGTCAAATGACTGAGGAAGAAGGGGATCGAGGTAGCTACTCATATAGTCTTTTAGAAACAATAAACTATCTACAAGAAGGAAACTGTCAGGGGAACCCCCGAGAACAGACACCAACTGATGTCACACTGACCAATGTTCATACACACCTACTAATATTCATTTGGTACACTCCCAACTATGCCAAATGAGACACATGCCTAGGAAATAGCACGGGTTAGGGTAACCCTCACAGGTCACTGGGTTAGGTGCCCTTGGGTTTGGGTGTGGGTCCAGCCAAGAGCACCCATGACCCAGCCCAACCTGCCACCTCAACTATGTACATATGTACAACACGCATGCACCTCACACGCATACTAATATGCCATATGCGATGTATGCGATGAATACAACATATGCACACACGCCACCACGAACGTGCCATATATGCATGTGATGTGACAAATATGACAAACACGACATATGTAACATATGCACATGTGATGTGACATATGTGCATGCAATGTGACATATACAATATATGTGCATGTGATGTGACAAATGAAACAAATATGACATATGCAATGTACGCACACACGATGTAACAAATGCAACAAATGTGACATATGTGCCATATGTGCATGCACCATATGTATGCAGGTATAGCATGCACCCGACACCCATCGACCTATGGGAAAAAACTCATAGGTTGATGGGTTTGGGTTTCCCATGGGTTGGGTGTGGGTCACCCACATTTGACCCGTGGGTGACCCATGCCAGTCCCTACACATGCCGAGCTGGTACTACAGCTGGCAGCTGCTGTCAATAGGCATCAACTGCAGCTATCAGCCACACCTTTGGCAGTCACCAGCCATACCACCACACCAGTTGTCAGGGGGCTACTGGTTTATTCCCTTTTCTTTCCTTTTCCTCCCCTTATTCCCTTATTTCCCTTATTCCTTTTACTTCTATTGTTTCCTTGACCAGTCTTTTATTTTCCTTCTTCATATGTTTACTGTAATCCCTTCTCCTTAATCTTCTATTGTCTTCTTTGCTAGCTGTGACAGATTTGTTATGTCACTGTCACAGTAGCTATACAGTCACTGCTTAGGTAAGGGGGTCCTTGGTTCTTCTCTTCTGGACCTTCCTACCAGATAAGCAGCTCACATGTATCTAGTTACATTGTCCTTTATATATGTACTTCTGGTCCTCCCTACCAGTGTCCGATAGTGTCTGTGTGTTGGGTCATGATTTTATTCCCCTGCATTTGTGTTTTGCACTTGTATCTTTGGTTCTCTTTTGCGCTTTTCTCTTTTGCATTTGCGTTCTCTGGCGCTTAAAATAAGCGCCCATAACGACACACCATTGCATACCTTTGGGCCTTGTCTTTAGCATCCATATTGACAAGCCCCAAAAGCACTTGTTGCTCTGTGTGTCAGTTATCAGTCTTATTAGACCTTCCCTGCCATCAGGTTATGGGCCCCAGGTTTTAACCAGCTCACACTACAACACACACTACTCCAATCTTCCCCATACTTTGCACACACCTTTATACAGGTTGCATCCACCTTCAGTCAAATTTTCAGCCTTATCCGTCAACATCTGACTCCTTATCATATCAATCAGTCATCCAGACTCTACAACACCATTACCATGTCAAACAGTCATTCTGACTCTTCTGCCTTTCATCTCACACCTCTCAACAACACCAACTACCCCCAGTGGAGAGGAGAGATGAGGGCTGTGTTGCAGAGCAAGGGATTGTGGCAGATTGTCATTGGGAGGAGGGTCAGGCCTGTTGATGCTGTCAAGGCAGCCATTTGGGATGAGGAGGCATCTATGGCAGCTGGAGATATCTTCTTAGGTGTTCAGCTTACTCAGAGGGTTTATTTTGAGGGTATTGCTGAGGATCCAGTCAGAATGTGGTCAAAACTCGAGTTTGTACACCTCCAGGAGCCATTTACCATTGCTCCTTCACCTATACAGCTCCCTGCTTCATCTACTACTTCTATTACACCTCCAATGAAGTTTTGTGCACCCTTCACCCACCAGGGACATTCCCAGGATATCTGTCATCATTTTCTACCTGCAAACTCGAATTTTAAGCATCAAAATCACTCTCAGAAGCAGTCTGCACCATCTAACATCATTGTGCACACCAATACTACCTTATCTGCTCCAATTTCAACCCCTGATGTTGAATTGGATAGAAATCCAAGTGCTGCATCATTTTCTGCCTTTGCACTCTTATCCACACCCCTTCAGCTCAATGCTGAGTTTGATTGGATTGCAGACACCAGTGCTACATCTCACATGACTCCTCATCGACACTGGATACGCAATTTTTGTCCACTTGTCATTCCCATTCAACTTGCAGACCACCAAGTCGTCTATTCTACTGGAGTTGGCACTCTCCAATTTGCACCAGTGGTAGATGGTGTTTGGAAGTGCACTTTAGAGTTTACTCGAGTGCTCCATGTTCCTGCATTGCGCAACAATCTGCTCTCTGTCCTATACCTCACTCGTCAAAAGCAGTTCACTGTTACCATTGTCCATGATCGCATTACATTCTTTCAGAGTGGCAACCTTCTCTTCACCGCCTCTGTAAACTCTCACAACACTGCTCTCCTTGATGGTTCAACCATTCCTGTGTCTGAGTCTGTGAACTTTTCCAGCACTTGTGTCATGGATATCTCTCTCTGGCATCGTCGTCTTGCCCATATGAACCTAGAGAGTGTCAAACGCCTTGTCAAGGGTGATCTGGTGGACGGTTTGGTACTCAAGTCAAAGCAAAACCCTGATCCTGTGTGCGAACCATGTCTTGCTGGGAAGCAACATCAGAATCCCTTTCCTTCTTCATCCACTCATGCATCTAAGCCACTTGACCTTGTCCACACTGATCTCTATGGACCTCTCCCTATGCGTACCCATTCTGGGTACAGATATTGGGTTCTGTTCATTGATGACAAGACTCGCTTTCGCTCTTTCCACCCTCTTCGCACTAAGGATGAGGTGTTTGCGGCATTTAAGCAGTACAAGGCTTGGGGAGAGATACAGCTTGGTCTGAAGATCAAGTGTTTGCGTGATGACAAGGGTGGGGAATACATGTCCAAGGAGTTTCAGGCTTTTACAGATCTACATGGAATTGAATGCCAACACACTGTTCGTACCAGTCCATAGCAGAATGGAGTTGCAGAGCATGCCAATCGTACAGCTGCAGTGGCCATTACCACCATGCTTGCTGAATCTAAACTACCTGCATCATTCTGAGGAGAAGCATTGGCTGCCTATGTCCACATCTGGAATTGCAGTCCCACTCATTCTCTTCATGACATCACTCCATTCCAGGCATGGTATGGCAAGAAACCATCTGTTCAACACCTTTGTGTTTGGGGCTGCACTGCCTATGTCCATGTTCAGAAGGACCAGCGCAAGGGACTTGAGTCACACACTCAGAAATGTGTCTTTATTGGTTATCCTCCTGGTGTCAAAGGTTGGAAGTTCTGGAATCCTGACACATGCAAGACTCTAATCAGCAATGATGCTGAATTTGATGAGCACATCTTCCCTGGATCTTCCCCTTCACCTCGTTTGCATCCTACTCTAACTCCTGCACAGTTTATTGACGTCTCAGAAGATATGCCAAAAGTGGTTACAACTTACAACCAACCTCCTCCTCCTGCACCAATCCCTGCACCAAACCCATTGCCTCCTCCTGCACCAGTCCCTGATCCCCCTCCTTTGCGTCGCAGCACTCATATCCGTCACCCTCCCAGAGAGTGGTGGAAGATTGATCATGACAAAATTCATCGCAATCTCTCTCCTGAGTCCAATGATAAGGGCGAGGATGAGCCTGTTGAAGAGGTAGCTGGTCTCATTTCTGTGTCATGTCATCCAGATGAGTTGCTATCTCCTGCTGCTGCCATGGAGTGTGTCTTCAAAGTCAGTGGGATGGAGCCCAGGACACTTGCAGAGGCATTGAAGTGTCCTGATGGTCAGCTTTACCTTGATGCTGCTATGGAGGAGATTCAGGCATTGGTGACAAATGGCACCTGGGAACTGGTCAAGCTCCCTGCTGGTCGTAAAGCTGTTGGCTCTTGTTGGGTATTCAAGGTCAAACGTCGTCCTGATGGTTCCATTGAGCATTACAAGGCTCATCTTGTAGCCAAGGGCTACAGTCAGCATCCTGGACTTGATTACACAGAGACATTTGCACCCACTGCCAAGTTTGCTGCACTTCGTGCCATTCTGGCCATTGCTGCCATTGAGGACCTGGAACTTGAATCCCTGGACAGTTCCAGCGCTTTCCTGAATGGTGAAATTGACACAGAGGTCTATCTTCAGCCACCTGAGGGTTTTCACCAGGGTAGACCAGATCATGTGTGGAGACTTCTCAAGGCACTCTATGGACTCAAACAGTCCCCCAGAGTGTGGAACAAGAAGCTAGATACCATCTTATATGAGTTAGGCTTCACTTGCATCAAGTCTGACACCAGCATCTATATCTGGCTCAGAGACAATGTCAAAATCCTAGTCCCTGTCTTTGTTGATGATCTCACCCTTGCTTCCAAATCTCTATCTGCCATATCACATGTGAAGACAGAACTTGCAAAGTGGTTCAAGCTACGTGATCTTGGCCCTACTTCCAGTCTACTTGGCATTAAAATCACTCGGGATCGCTCACAATGACATCTCTGCCTCTCACAGCGCCAGTACATCTCTGACATGCTTGATTGTTACAACCTTGCAGACAGTGCACCTGTCACCACACCCATAGACCCAGGTCTCAAATTGTCATCCTCTATGTCCCCTACAACTCCTGGGGAGATTGCTGAGATGAAGAACATTCCCTAGGCATCCGCTGTTGGCTCCATGATGTATTTGTCAGTTGCAACTCGCCCTGACATTTCCTATGCTGTTGGAGTCTTATGCCAGTTCAATCAGAACCCTGGCATGGCACACTGGAAAGCAGTCAAACACCTCTTTCGATATCTGAAGGGGACAATGGATTATCAGCTTGTCTATGCACCCTCACCATCAGGTGAACTTTTTGAAAGCTACACCGATGCTGACCATGCTGGGAACCCAGACAATGGCAAGTCTACCGGTGGGTATCTCCTCAAAATGGGCACAGGTGCAATCAGCTGGTCTAGCAAACTTCAAACCATTGTAGCCCTCTCTACTACTGAGGCAGAATTTGTTGCTGCTGTTCATGCTGGAAAGGAAGTGGTCTGGTTTAGACAGTTCCTTGGTGAACTTGGATATACATTTGATTCACCCTCTACCCTTCACATTGACAACCAATCTGCAATCTCTGTTGCCAAAAACCCTGAACACCATGGTCAGATGAAACACCTTGATTTGCAGTTCTTCTGGCTTCGTGATGAAGTTACAGCTGGCACGCTCAGTCCTCTCTTCATTCCCACTACTAATATGGCTGCTGATCTACTCACCAAGCCATTGGAGTGAGTTAAAGTGGAGAGGTGTAGGAAACTGATGGGGATTGAATACTGTATGTGAGTATTGCAGTGGTAACTCATCAGGGGTGGGTGTTGGGTCATGATTTTATTCCCCTGCATTTGTGTTTTGCACTTGCATCTTTGGTTCTCTTTTGCACTTTTCTCTTTTGCATTTGCGTTCTCTGGCGCTTAAAATAAGCGCCCATAACGACACACCATTGCATACCTTTGGGCCTTGTCTTTAGCATCCATATTGACAAGCCCCAAAGGTTAGTAGTTACTTTGTTATATACTTGTCTTTAGCATCCATATTGACAAGCCCCAAAGGCACTTGTTACTCTGTGTGTCAGTTATCAGTCTTATTAGACCTTCCCTGCCATCACTGTGGGTAAACTTAGGGTTTGAGTCCTTGGGTTAGGCCCTGGGTAGGTCACAGGGCTGGGTGGTATCCTGCTGTTGGTCTCCCAGCAGGTACTGGAATCAGTACCCGAGTAGGTTACCCTTACACTAGTTATTCTCCCAACCAGTATGGAGAACAATGTCCTATATGAGTAGGGTGCCATAGCAATGGTACTTATATATACATAGTTAGTGGGTGAAGGGTTCCCTAGAGTTTTCTCTTTGGATCCCCCTTCACCAGGTATGCTAGTCACTGTGTATATAGGTTCTGTGCTAATCTCTTTGGACCCCCCTTTGCCAGTGTGCCACCCAAGGGTAGAATGCCTGCTTAGATTTCCCTTACAGTAGAAAACTCTCTCCTATGAGTATCGGTTGCCCCAATTACTTGACTCTGAATCAAATTTCTTTAGAAGCAGCAATAACAGCAGCCCTCTCTCATTTACCTAATAATAACACCCCAGCCTATATAGATTTACCATTAGCCCAGGAGATATTGGACCAACTGGCTGGTATAGAACAAGAGTTGTTGAGAGAGAGAAGGGAGAAGCAGGAACTGGAGGTGAGGTTGAATACACTGCAGACCACCATGATGAGCCTTATGATGGGTCTGCCAACATGCACTCAGCAGCCTGTGAAGCATACAGTTGAGCCTATGAGGCCCTCTAAGTTAGATGAAGACCAAGCAAATGGATGGTTATTCATGCAGTCATATGCTCTCTACCTCAGTGTCTGTGTAAGTGACTTCCTGGAGGAGCAGTCCCAGATCCTCTGGGTAATATCTTTCATAAAATCTAGAAGAGCAGCTACTTTTGCTACCTGAGACAAAGCCAAAATGGCTAGACCCCTCTACATGAACTGGAAAGCACTTGACAAAGCCTTCAGGCAGCATTTCTACATGAAGCTACCGATGCAGCAAATCAGCTAGAATTATGGCAGTACCACCAGGACAGACATTTAGTTGATTAGTACATCTGTCAAGGCCACAATACTGAGCTCTGGTTCACTGTTAAGCTTTGGATACTGATGGACTTCAGGACTGCCGAAAGGTTGGCCAGACAATGGCCAAGTCCTGCAGGCCAAGAGTAGTGGTGTTAGCTTCAATGTACTTGTGCATTATGCCCTATTTGCCGTGTGTGCCACCTATTTGCCATGTGTGCCACCTATTTGCCATGTGTGCCACCTATTTGTACTTGGGAGGATGCTGATGATACTGGCCTGAGTCAAGGACTTAACAGAGGAGAAGAGGGTAGAAAGGCCTAAGCCTAGTTGATACCCAGAATGAGGAGATATGTACATGCATGTCCTACTTATATAGGTTAAGAAGCAACATGTGGAAGATGGAATGTGGAACAATAAGATATGTAGAGCATGTGGTTATTGTCCACAATGAGTAAAATTAGAATGAAGGAATGTAAAACGGGGATAGAACAATAAAGGATAGGATAATAGAAACATGACCAAGGATAGGACAATAGGGAGTGACCAACTATAAAACAATGGAGTCATGGCCGAGGATAATACAAGGACAGGGAGTCCCGAGGTGAGGTGGATTGAAGGAAGAGTAGGCGTAGTAGGATTAATGAAGGGTGAGACCAGTGTACCAAGTGATGTGCATGCAGTGTAGACACTTGGACATGAGCATAGGATGGCTGCTCGGTCAGTACTGCCAAAGGAACAGGTCTTGGTACGTGTACTTGACATTCACTCGGTAATACCAACTAACTGACCCTTACCCATATCATCCCTCACTATTATGCAGCCTTGGCTCAGTACATTCAGTACATCATCTGGACCACTTCTCCCACCCTATCCCCTCCACCCCTTACTATTCTCTCATTCCCTGTCCATTCCCTTACCTGTTCTCCTTCAGAACATTTACTATTCATTTATTAATTCGGTCATGGCCCTATTGTTTTATCTTCAGCTATCCTCTATTGTTCTATTCTCACCCACTCCTTTATTATTTTATTCTCAGCCATATTTTGTTATTCTATTCTTGCCTACATTCCTTATTCTATTCTTGATCACTGCAGACAATGCCTCCACATGATTTTTTCATACCTTATTGTTCTCCATTGCTCATGCCACCCTGTTCTACATCTTGCTTCTTAACCTATATAAGTAGCAGATATATGTAGATAGTTCCTCACTCTGAATATCAACTTTGGTTCACATCTCCTTGTCTGGCCTTCTCCTGTCTAAAGTCCTTTGCTCAGGTCAACACTCCCCAAGTCCTTCTTCTGTCCAAATCAGTGGCATGTATGGAACAGTAGGGCACAATGCACAAGTACATTGAAGCCTAGCCACCCCAAATGGTCTGCAGGACTTGACTGACTTCTTGGCCTTACTGAGTCATAACAACATTGACCAATTCAAAGACCTGATTAAGAAAGCCAAGTACTCTGATAGTCAATCTATCATCATGAACTTCTGCCGAGGGCTTGACCCCATGATACAGAGCTATATTGCACTGATGCTGGATGGGAGGCCAAAGGATGACAACATCTCTGCATGGTATACAGCTGCAAGGGCCATAGCCCTCATGTACATGGTGAACAAGACATTCCAGGGCCCCCAATTTGGGACCACATATGGTGCCCTGCCATAGACCACTCAAAGAGTTGCTGAACCTCCAACAAGGCAAGCTTCACTCATACCCCTCTGAGTACCCATACCATCAGCCTTACCATCCTCAATTCTGCCCTCAGGACCCATGCCGATGGACATTGATGCAACCAAACAGTGCTATGCCCTGCCTCTCAAGTGCCAATGATGTAGCAAGGCAGGTCACTTTGCCTGAGACTCTCCCTAGGCATATGATGTATACTTCATGACTGTTAGAAACAGGCAAATATCACACTATCACTAAATCCATATAGAATATCCACTCATTCCTCATATTTCCATTCAATTCTCTCACACATACACAAGTCAATGAGTCCACACATATGTGAGTCAACAAGTCCACAACTACACGAGTCCACATTGAGTCATAGATATACAAGTCACAAGAACCACATGAGCCAATTCTGAGTTGAGTCAAACACACGAGACATATTCATCACAAGTTACCAACTATATCACAAGCTTACCATTGATTCCCCACATTCCACATTATGACACACGCCGAGACAACCGAGAACTGAGTCAAACCCTTACCATCATTCCTGAATTGAAAAATCCATGCACGCAATACATTTCTTTCTTTCTATTCACTCCCTTATAATATATAACTCCAAACCATGATCACATCACTCCAAGACATTTCATCACATAGTAGGTCATACCCTCATGGACAGATTCACATGTCACCATATATTCTTTCATATGATTTTCCAATCATGTATATAAAAGACTAGTAGCACAGTGAAATAACCAACAAGTTCTACAAGTACCACTTAACAATTCCAACCTCAAGCCAAGCAAGTTTCTATTATCTAACTTCCCTGCAATTAATATTGCAGTAGTCTTATTCTTCACTTGGCTCTTAGTCTTAACAATGACATCCAAGGAGCATGAAGAGATGATGGAGTACTGGATGGTGGCCACTGAGGTTTGGGAAACAACCAAGTTTGAAGGGAATGAGGAGGTGGAACCAGAGGATTTTGCCCCAGGTAGCTAGTGAGGGATGTGCCCTTGCTGCATTTGTTTAATCATTTTGCTGCTCTGTCTATAGACTCTGATATGGAAAATACAACCCAGTACTCAGACAATAAACCTCCAGCTACAAGCAATGAAGACATACCCTTAGCAGATCCACCGAAATCTCTGATTTCCCCCCCTAGGCTAAAATGTTAGGAATGGGCCCTCCTAAAGCAATACATAGTAGCATCCACCCTGTCTCTGAACTTACTAAACCTCAAAGTAGAGATCCAAACCACTGATACAGCCAAAGTCAAGGGCATGACCATGCTCTTGGACAGCAGAGCTACCAGGCTATTCATAGACCATAAGTTTGCCTTGGCAGAGAGGCTGACTATGTGCCCTTTGACTTATCCTGTACCAGTATATAACATTGATTGTACCCCAAATGAGGGTGGAGCAATTCAGCATGTGGTCAATGTCATCCTGTAGTATCAAGACCACTCGGAATGGGCAGTGTTTGTGGTAACAAACCTAGAAAAATACAAAATGATCCTTGGTTACCCCTGGCTTCACAATCATAGTCCTGAGGTTAACTGGCAAATTCAGAAAGTCATGCTAAACAGATGCCCCATCCAATGCCACACCTGCTGAGCCAGAGGAAATGGCTACTCAAGCCCTCTAATCTGGCCCCTTGTCACATATGACATACGATGACCCTGAGGACATTGAAGATGCCCATAGTGGTGAACCCTTCCTTGAACCAGGTGATCACCACTTTATGACTATGGCCCCACTGAACATCCCAATCTCAACCATTGCAGCCACCACCATGGCATAGCAATTAGACAAATGGGCCCTCTGGAGCACTCTCCCAAAGGAGAAAGGGATGATTCTACCCTATCTGCAAGACTTCAGTGACCTCTTTGAAAAAGAGTCCTTCAACTCCCTTCCTGAACCAAGAATGTGGGATTATATGATAGAGCTGGAGCCTGGTATAAAGCTCTCAGCTTGCAAGGTATACCCACCCTCCCTGAGCAAGCAGTAGGAGTTAGACAAATTCCTGTAAGAAAATCTCTGTATGTGTCATATCTTCCCTCAAAGTCTCCCATGGGAAGCCTGGTATTCTTTATCAAGAAAAAGGATGGGTCCCTGTGGCTAGTCCAAGACTACTGAGTACTTAACATGATAATGGTGAAGAACAGGTACACCCTCCCCAGCATCTCAGAACTCATTGCACAACTCCAAGTGGCCAAGTACTTTACCAAGCTAGTTGTGTGGTGGGGGTTCAACAATATACAAATCAAGGAAGGAGATGAGTTGAAGGCAGCCTTCTGAACAAACTGAGGCCTCTTTGAATCCCTCATCATGTTCTTTGGCCTCACTAACAGCCCTTAAATGTTACAGACCATGGTAAATGACATCTTCCAGGATCTTGTCATGGAAGGACATGTGTGTGTATACGTGGATGGAATGACATCCTCATCTTCACTGAGACCCTTGAGGAGCACTGTCAGGTTGTCTGGGAGGTTCTTCAGCAGCTGAGGGCTCACAAGCTGTACCTTTGGCCAGAAAAGTGTGAATTTGAATGAATGAGGATCATATACCTGGGGCTTATCATATCCCATGGGAAGGTAGAGATGGACCCAGTCAAGGTAGCAGGTGTTATAGGCTGGGCTAACCCTATCTAACCAGAAGGAAGTTTAGGCCTTCCTCAGCTTTGCCAACTTCTACTGAAGGTTTATTGAGTGGTTTTTGCACCTTTCTTGGCCACTGTTTGAGCTGGTAAAGAAGGACATAAGGTGAAGCTAGGGGGAGGTAGAGCAGGCAGCCTTTGAAGGGCTTAAGAAGAAGTTCATGATGGCATTTGTACTCAGGTTTGCAGACATTGGTGAGCCCTACCGAGTAGAGTCAGATAGTTCTGATGTTGCTATATGAGCAGTCCTCTTGTAGCAGTCACCCAAGGACAGCAAGTGGCACCCAATTGCCTTTTACTCAAAGAGCCTCTCCCTGGGAGAAAGGAAGTATGAGGTCCATAACAAGGAGATTCTTGCCATCATCTGGGCCTTAGAAGAGTGGAGGCACTTCCTTGAAGGTGCAAAGCACTGTATCAAGATCTGGACTGAGTATAAGAACCTGGAATACTTCCAGTCATCAGAAAGGTTGAACCAATGACAGTCCCATTGGTTGCTCTACCTCTCACACTTCAACTTCAACTTGCAGCACCAACCCAGGGTTATAATGGGGAAATCTGCTGCCTTGTTTTACTTCCCAGACCATGGTTCAGGAACCAATGGCCACCTGGTCTTACTTTAGCCCAAGCTGTTCATGGTGTGAGTGCTTGAAAAGCTCACATTACAAGGAGAGGAATGAGAGATCACCCAAGACCTGAAGAAGGTGTTTGGTGGGAGGATGAGGTAGTAGAGGCAGTGCAGAAGTTATAGGAAGTAGGAGGAAAATTGCTAGTCTCTGTGGAGCAGACTGAGACCGATGGGTTGCTGGCCTTCTGAGGCAAAGCATATGTTTCAGATACAAAGGACCTCCGACAATGATAGCAGCCTAGCACCATGACTTCAAGGTAGCTGGCCACCCCAGCTGCTGGAAGACCCTGGAGCTTGTCTTCTGAAACTACTGATGGCCCCACATATCTCAGCATGTTGGTGAATATACCAAGACCTGCAACTTGTGCCTATGAACAAAGGCCTAGAGGTAGCATCCAACTGGCGAGCTCCACCTGCTCCTAATCCCAGAGGCATAATGGGATATGATCGGTGTGGATTTCATAGTAGAACTGCCTGACATGCACAGGTTTGATGCCATGATAAATGTAGTAGACTCGGTATCCAAGTGAGCACACTTCATACTGACCCACACAACTGTTACAGCAGCTGGGGAAGCACAACTCTTCCTACCCTATGTATGGAAGCTGAATGGCCTGCCGAGAGTGGTGGTATCTGACTGAGGGGTGCAATTTGTTCACGAGTTTACCTGGGAGCTCTATCACTTGTTAGGCATATGCCTGGCAGCCTCTATAGCCTATCACTCACAAACAGATGGAAAAACCAAACAGGTGAACCAAGAGCTGGGACAGTACCTTTGGCTTTTTGTCACTAAGAGGCAGGACAATCTCCTGCCTCTAGCTGAGTTCCAGTACAACAATAATGTTCACACCTCAACCCAAGAATTGCCATTCCTACTCAATATGGGACAACACCCCTGGATGGGCTTTGAGCTGCACCAAACTCCTTGAATCCATCAACAAATTCAAGGAGCAGATGGAGGGAGCTCTCTCCAAGGCAAAAGCAGCTCTGGTAAAGGCAAATGAGGACATGGCAACTTACTATAACTGTTGGCATCAACCAACACTGAGGTTTGTACCAGGCAACAAGGTATATCTTGATGCTAGCAACATCCAGACCAGCCAACCCTCTAGAAAACTGGTGCACAGGCAGCTTGGCCCCTACCTTGTTAAGGAACAGGTTGGGTCCCATGTGTACCAGCTTCAACTCTCAAAAAGTTTAAGTCATCTCCATCCCATCTTCTTAGTTATAAAACTCACTCCAGCACTGGCCAACCCCATCCCTGGCAGGTGCCAGCCTCCCCACCACAACCAATCTTACTTGATGACAAGGAATACTTTGAAGTCAAGCAAGTACTTAACAGCTGAATGAGAGAGAACTGGTTGCAATTCCTCATCAAATGGAAAGGTTATGGGTATGAGGAGAACTCCTGGGAAAATGAAAACAACATTCGAGCTCCTGACCTCATCGCCAATTTCTATCACCTATACCCAGGCACTCCTTGCCGAATTCATTTAATGAATGCATCCACCTTTAAGTCTCACATGCTGGTCCTACCTATTGGAATCAATGCATCTGGGATGCAACATTCTAGGGGGGGGGGATTGATGTCAGGGGAACCTCCAAGAACAGACACTGACCAATGCTGCACTGACTGATGCCACTGACTGAGATTTGTTCAGCATACTCCCAACTATGCCAAATGAGACACATGCTGAGCCAGTACTATGGCTGGCAGCTGCTGTCAACAGGCATCAACCGCAGCTATCAGCTGCATCTTTGGCACTCACCGGCCATACCAGCACACCAGTTATTCTCCTGACTAGTATGGAGAACATGCCTGATATGAGTGGGGCACCATAGGAATGGTACTTGTATATACATAGGGAATAGCATGGATTAGGCTAACCCACATGGGTCACTGGGTTGGGTGCCCCTGGGTTTAGGTGCAGGTCAAGCCGAGAGCACCTGTAACCTGGCCCAACCTGCTGCCTCAACTACATGTGCACATGCATGCATATGACATAACCACACCATATACACATGCACCAACACAAATGCACCATACACACATGCACCAACACCAACACACCATATGCACATGCACCAACACCAATGCACCATATGTGCACATGTGAACACCAATGCACCGATACCAATGCGCTGTATGTGCACATGCCGATACCAATGCACCGTATGTGTATGCATATGACACACATGCATGCGGCACATTCATGTCGTACATCGCATGCATATATGGTGCATTCATGTTGTACATCGTGTGCACATATGGCACGTTCATGCTGTACAGTGCATTTGTGTCGTACATTGCATATGTATATGGTGCATTTGCGTCAGCAGGTGTGGGTGCGGCATGTACCTGACACCTGTCGACCCATGGGAAAAAGCCCATGGATTGACTGGTTCAGGTTTCCCATGGGTTGGGTGCAGGTCACCCACATTTGACCCATGGGTCACCTATGCTGTTCCTTATATATACATAGTTAGTGGGCAAAGGGTTCCCTAGAGTTTTCTCTTTAGATCCCCCTTTGCCAGGTATGCTAGTCAGGTTCTGTGCTAATCTTGGATCCTCCTTTGCAAGTGTGCTGCCCGAGGGTAGAATGCCTGCTTAGGTTTCCCTTACAAAAACAAAGAGATGTTCTTTTATGACTGCACAAGATCTATATGCATCAAATAATAGGTATAGAAAAATATGTGGGGTGACATGGTTTGTCGCACTGAATTATTGCTATTTCCAATATTAATAACACTCATGTCAGATCCCCTCTACCTCAGCCTTGTGTGAAGTCCACAGACTGGCAGAGTTGCCCTTATAGTAGAACAGGGTTACCCAAACAGAGGACTTAGGGCCTTGGACCTGAAACTATGAACATATGTGATATTCTCACCCAAGAATTCTATACCCTGACACCTCCTTCCTTGCAGGAGCTGGTTTAGCTTCAATGTCAACCTAGTATCTGTTGAGATGAACAACAGAGGGATTAAGGGAACAAGGATAAGATATGAGGATACATGTTAAATCTGCATGTTGGTGCTTAGCTAGAGGCTTCCGGGAGGGCTTCTAAAGGTTCCAAATGATTTCTGAAGGGGGGTATGTACTCCAAAGGTGGAGGGACTAAAGGTCACAGATTCACATTCAGAATCAGAATGGAGGTGGAAAGATAGAAAGCACCAGGGGGTCTAGGACTGTTCATGGTATAGGGTGGTTCGAGTGGTTCAAGGTCGCAGGGACTTGACTTCAACTTATGTGTTGCATTCTCCTCAATTGTCTGTCCCTAATTTCGGAAAGTTGGAAAGTTTACCGGAACTGAATTGGAAACTACGATGCAGAATTAAGTTGATATTCATACTGGCAAATAGTGTCAGGACTCGGTACTACCGAGGGTACTGTCGGAACCGGCCAAGTCCTGCAGGCCAGTCAGGGTGGCTTGGCTTTAACATACTCATGCGTTGCGCCCTGCCTCCTGTGCGTGCCACTAACTTGTAACGAGAACGGATACTCAGGCGAATGCCGAGGATGTCAGCCTGAGCAAGGACTTCTGAACAGAAGGATCAGAGTAGGGAGGCGTAAGCCTAGTTGATACTCAGACTGAGGAACTATGTACACGTATCAACTACTTATATAGGCTAAGGGGCGGAATGTGGAATAAGGGTGGCATAAGACATGGAAAAAAGAATAAGGTATGAAGACCATGTGGAGGTATAATCCACAACGATTAGAATAGAATAATAAGAGGGTAAGATAATAAAATAAGCGGTGAGATTGTGGGAAAGAAATAGAACAATGAAGAATGGCCGAGAATAAAACAATAGGGACGTGAGTGAGTGGCAGGGAATAGTGAACGTCCCATGGGTAAACGAGTGAGGGGGAAAGGAAGAGAGTGTAGGGTTGACAAAGAATAGGGGTTGGGGAAGAGGGTAATGAACCGGGTGATAAACCGGGTGTACCGAACTGAAACCGTACGCCGTGGAGTGATGTGAATGGGGGTCGGTTGGTCGGTACTGCCGAGTAAGTCAAAGCACAATGCATGGTCGTGACAAATAGTCCAGTCGACTGGTGACTTATATACATATATCTAGTCTTTGTACTATCTTTTGCCGAGTAAAGACAAGGGGGGAAAGAGAGTACAAGGGGCAATATAGAACAAAAAACAAGGGAGTGAGGTATATGATGATCCTGCATGTCGTTTATCAAAGGAGCAGAACCTTGCTTTGGAATCTTCGGAGGTTTGGGAACGTGGAACCTCAGATTGATACATTGGAATTTGAAAGGCAGTTATTCAGGCTTTGAGCGGTCAGAAAGGTCACAAAAATGGTGCGGGTGGTTGTGGGGTTTAATGGGGGTTTATTGGTAACATGGGCCATAACAATACATAGGATTGGGAACATAGGAGATAGATATATACAGTTTAGGGAAGCCAGGAACATATAATTTGACACAAGACTGCATCAGAATAAACAAAAATACATGGGGGGAACAAAACATTAAATACCATTATAGACATAGAGATAGTGGTCCAAAAATGGTGGCCTATATGCTAGGCACCTATAGAGACAGGGAGGACACAAGGGCTGGGAGAATGCTCATTATGTAATCAATTTTTCATGCCAACCTGGTTTACATCAGCTTACCACCCCATTTTTATCAGCTACTGTACCTAGGATGGAAGCTATGGAGTGGGAATAGGTCAGAAGACATATAGGAGGAATGAGACACAACACCCACATGATAGGAAGTGTAAGGGCAACCCCTGTAGCACCTGTGGGCCATCACACAGAACTACCAAGGGGGAAAACCTAGGTATCAGGCATTGGATCTATGTATATAAAGAAAAGGGGACTTCACCTAGCAAGGGGGAAAACCTAGGAGGAAAACCTAAGAGGAAAACCTAGAGGCTCTTGCCAGTGAACCCTGTATTCTATATACACTCTGCCTACATGTTGCTTCTTCAACACACCTTACCCTCCTGCTAGGCTTCAAGGTATGCAACCCAACTCTTTGTGAGCCAGGCTCCCAGTAGTTGGACCAAGATTGGAATGTCTTGGCTCAGCATCGTGTGAGACCTTGGTCGGTCTGCTTTGTACTTTGAGAGGGCATGCCTCTATCTACAGTATCTGTGTCTCAGCTTGTCTGCCCTCTCCATCCATGTTCCCTCTGCTCCTTGTTCTGTCTCTCTTTCCATTCTTCTCTAGGCCCACACCCTGTCTCTTAAGGGTCTCTTGTTAGAACCAATGGAATTTTTGAGTGGTTATACATAATTTCCTATCCAATTCAACACTAAAACCCTAATAACTCCCCCAATTCTATCTCCTTTGAAGTGCAACTTCTCACAGGGTTTACAGACAATATAAAGAAGTTACAAAAATATTTTCGTGATTTTAGGGACATTTTTGGGCAAATACCACCTACTTGGCCTGGTACCTAATCCAAGGCTGAAATAGTCCCTCAGGGCTGATGGATGGAAGATTGTTGATGGGCAAAGAATTTTCATATGTCTTTTTCTTCAGTTCTTCTATCTTTTTCCAGGGAAAGGCCCAAATCTTTTCCTTTGCCCACATACCCACGTTCCATCATGCACCCAGCAGTATCAGAACAGCCTCCGGTTGTATTCCAATAAATTTTCATGTATAGCCTGTTCTTTTCTTATAGGTACCTAGATGTATCTAGCAAAACACAACTGAAGTAGAATTTACCTTTCCACACCCCTGCTCTCACTAAACCTCAAGATAACATCAAAACTCCCTTCTACACTGAACTGAAAGTTAAGTGCTGGACATTGCACTTTCCTATTCCAGACAAAAACACTAGATACTTGTTGTACCAATACCTGGATCAACAGTTGAGTTCCCAATACCAAATAACATTTTTATATATCACCATCTATTATTTCTACTTTGTAGGAGAACCACAATTCCATAAACCAGTGCTTTAGCACCCAGGCCGGTTTCCCAGAACAGCATCTAAGCAGAGGCCAAACCTGGGACTCAGCTCCTAGTAGAATTGCCATAGAGCAATATTTTCCTTAACAATAAATATAGATAAAATAACCAAAAAAATCTCCAGGAATATTCCCCTATTTATACAACCTGTTATGGCCTATGCTGCCAATAAACTCACATTAAACCCTACAACCACCCGTACCGTTTCTGGGACCTTTCCAACCACTCAAACACTGAATAACTGCCTTCCGAATTCTGATGTATCAATCTGAGGTTCTGTGTTCCTAAACCTCTGAAGATTCTGAAACCAAGGTTCTGCTCCTTTGATAAACAATGCACAGGATCATCGTGTGCCTCACTCCCTTGTTTTTCATTCTGTATTGCCCCTGGTACTCTCTTTCCCCCCTTGTCTTTACTTGGCAAAAGTTAGTACAAGACTAGATACATGTATATGTTAAGTCTGCATGTCAGGCGCTTAGCTAGTACTTCCGAAGGGGTTTTCCGGGGTAGCGCAAGGGTCTGTAACAGGGCCAAAAGACCGACAGTGGGATCGGATAGACTACGGACGGGGAACGGAGGCGCCGGGAATTCAGGGTAGGTCGCGGAATGGTTCAATCCAGTCGCTGAGGTGTTCGAGGTCAAAGGGACTTGGCTTCAACTTATGTGTTGCACCCTCCTCGATAGTCTGTCCCTAATTTCGGAAAGGAGGCAGGAGTTTACCAGAAATGAATCGGAAACTGGTGGGAGACTAAATCGATATTCATACTGGCGAACTGTCCAGTCGACTGTCAGACTATATACATGTGACTTATCCTTGTACTATTTTTGCCGGTCATAAAACAAGAAGAAAGGGAGTACAAGGGGTCAATAGTTAAGGAAGAACAAGGGGGTAAGGTACGCGATAAACTAGCACGTCGGTTATCAAGATGCGGAAATAGGTTACGGGAATCGGGGTCAGACTGGTGGTGGTTCGGACGGATGTTACGGGAGCGGGAACAGGAACAGGAACGGGAATGTGCTTTGGTGGTCGGGGAGGATTCGGAGACGGGGGTGGGTGATTGTGGGAGTTGGTGTGGGTTTGTTGGAGGCATGGGGCATAACAGTATATAAGTCACCAGTCGACTGGACTATTTGCCAGTACAAATATTGACTTAATTCTGTGTCATAGTTTCCGATTCAGTTCCAGTAAACTTTCCAACTTTCTGAAATTAGGGACAGATGATCCAGGAGGGTGTAACACATAAGTTGAAGCCAAGTCCCCATGACCTCAAACCACTCAAACCACCCTATACCATGAACAGTCCTAGACCCCCTGGCACTTCCCGTCTTTCTGCCCCCATTCCGATTCCGATCGTGAATCTGACCTTTAGTCCCTCCACCTCCAGAGTATGAACCCCCCCCCCTCGGAAATCATTCAGAATCTCCGGAAACCCTTCCGGAAGCCTCTAGCTAAGCACCAACATGAGGATTTAACACAACCGATACTTCAATATTCTACCCCAAGAAGACCCCACAGAGATCTAATCTGCCACACCAAACTACATCTCTATGGTATTGAGGGTAGTGGTGGTTTAGTTAGAGCCCTCAGTTAGTAAGAAAAGGGTTTTGGGATACACCCTTCTGCCTCAGTTTGGTGTAGAAAATGAGTCATCCCCTGATATCACCCCCTTCTAGAGTGCTGCATCCTCAAAGTATGAGACATTAGTGAATTGAAAGCCACTGCTTGGATCCTCTGAGATACCCCTGGGTGTCTCTTACAGCATTGTTATACTTTAGTTAGTGCCACCATGTCTTCCTTGGCTATCTATGTATTCTCTTCGTAGCTATACCCCTCTGTTTTAGAACCATTGATGAGGTAACCTGAGAACCATGACAAAACTTTGGTGTGAATAAGGCCTAGTTTTCCAACAAGATGATAGTAAGTTAATACCATTCCAGGTTGTTGTCCAAAAAGAATTGTTCAAAGGGGGCCTTGGCAGGTACCTTGTGAATTACATATAGGAATAATAGTTTATGAGCATAAACTATTAATTCTACCCTTGCCTAGGATTATTTCCACAGATGTTCTATATAATCTGATTTAGTTCTTTTACTTCGTTTTTGCATACCTTTTATATTTTAGCCAGGAACCTTCCACTTCAGTAGAAGGGTGAGATTTACTCTTCAGAATAAACCTCCATTTACCAATGGGTCTTCAGACCAATGTACCTAAGTGGTCTTTGGACCAACTTATATAAGCACTTGGCTGCACAGATAATCCAGTGGATTATAGGTGAATGTAAGATTAAGATTACTTTTATGCTACAGAAAAGGTCAAAAAAACCACCCCAATATTTGTGCATTTTAGAAATATTGATATTTTGTGAAGGAATGACATCAGCAAAAGTTCTAAAAATTTCACATGATATGGTAGAACAAGTTGGCCATCTACTAACCTAAGAAATCATGTGAGTCCAATCAAAAATCATTTCTCAATAAATAAAACAAAATAATCACTCATTGGGGCAGGTTTTTTGACCCTCTATTATTTTCTCTGATTTTCAATATTACAGATAGGAGTAGGTCATGTGAATCATCAACATGTCATGTAACTTTATTTGTATCAATTTGGCATGTTAAACTTTGTTCATTCATCTCCTTGACTCCTTACCACCTCTATGAAATCCATCTCTGTTAAAAAGCATTCTTCTGTTGTTCTCAATGTGGGGTATTCCTATCATCAAATTCAAGCTAGGACTGGCCTGCGGAAGGGTACTATTGGCAGGATCAGTAGGAAGGTAGAGGGGGATAAGGAAAATCATCCTGGTGGCCATCCTTCTAAGCTTTCTCCTTATGATAAATAGTCAATTATCTATCAAATCAGCTCTGGGAAGCTTGAAAATGCTGTTCAAGCCATCCAATTCATAAATTCCACAGTACAGGACAAGCAAACTCAACCAAAAATTTCAACCCAATTTTCTGGCAAAATCAGCTTGTTGAAATTGATAATAGACTATTAAATAAAGTATTTGACATCAAAATAAAGTCAATGTAATGAGCCAATTTTTTTCTAAAATTATTTTTATTTTGGACATGTCAAAATTTTGGCCACACCCCAAAAAACAACCAAAAAATATCGAAAAAATGTGCAATCAATAGCTATGATTGAGTAGTATATGATTCCAGTAAAAGTGTGAAAAAAAGGAAAAACAAACAAACTATATACCATATTCATAAACAAATAAATATAAATATAGAACAATCATTACCTGGCCTTGAGACACTGCATAATGCCCTCTGGCTGCCATCCAAAACACAAACAAAACATTACTGGATTATGAAATCAGAATAAGGATCAGGTTACTGAAGGAGATGAAATAGAGTGTCTGTCAATTGAAGCTATACTTAACTAAAATTTATGTCATGACAATGAGATTTGGGGTGTTATGGCCCATGTCACCAATAAACCCACATTAATCCCCACAACCACCTGCACCATTTCCAGGACCTTTCTGACCGCTCAAAGCCTGAAAAACCACTTTCCAAATTCTGTTGTATCAACCCAAGGTTCTGCATTTCTGAACCCCCAAAGATTCCAAAGCCAAGGTTCTGCTCCTTTGATAAATGACATGCAGGATCATTGCATACCTCACTCCCTTGTTCTTTGTTCTGTATTGCCCCTTGTACTCTCTTCCCCCCATTGTCTTTACTTGGCAAAAGTTAGTACAAAGACTAGATACATGTATATAAGACACCAGTCCACTGGACTATTCCCCAGTATGAATATTGACTGAATTCTTGTTATATCTGCAATATAACTCTGACATCCTGGACATCCAATATAGGGTACTACAAAAGAGCCCTACTCCGAACCAAGTCCGAACCTACATTGCCACCTCCGAGTCCAACTAGTATCATTGACCTCAGACCTCGGACATCTTCCTTTTTCATCAAACAATAGTCTTACTGTAACACCAGATGTATATTTCTCTTGTACTCCGTTTTCATTCATCTTATTGTTCTCTTGACTATTCCTAATTAGTTACAATAAGGATCGCATGTATAAATACCTCCAGACTTCTGTACTATATTTAGTTCGAATATCGACTTAGTATTCCCACTCACTCTTGAACTCCAAAACTTATCTTCTCCAAACCTCTGAAAAAAAAGGACTGATGATCGAGGAGGGCATAACATTAAAGTTGAAGCCAAGTCCTTACGACTCCAAACACATGACTCAGACCAACTTATGTCAGCTCGGACCTGACACGAACTCGGACTCTAACAATTCTGCATCATATTTTCTGATTCAGTTCTGGTAAACTTTCTGACTTTCCAAAATTAGGGACAGACAATCAAGGAGGGCACAACACATAAGTTGAAGCCAAGTCCCTGCAACCTCAAACCACTCGAATCACCTAATACCATGAACAGTCTTAGACCCCCTGGTGCTTCCTATCTTTCCACCCTTTCTCCGATTCTGACCACAAACCTGCGACCTTTAGTCCCTCCATCTCTGGAGTATGAACCCCCCCTCAGAAACCATTTGGAACCTCCAGAAACCCTTTCCAGAAGCCTCTAGCTAAGCGCCGACATGCAGATTTAACAGGGTGAAAAATTACACTGAAAAGGCCCAAAAATTTGGCCACATTTAAAACTCATTGGAAAAACTTTGGAACATGTTTTTTGGACATATTTTGATATTCTGAATCTGAATCTAACATTAGTTTGGCACAAAAAATTCCCAATCACTCAAAACCAAATTGGTTGAGTTTACTTGTCCCATACTATACCTCTGTCACTCCTCAGACTGTTAGGAGTGTGTTGACAGAAGCTAGCTTTAGATCAGCAACAAAGAAGAAATTCCCTATGCTCAAGGGGTCTTGTTGTCAGCAACATCTAAAGTTTGCCCAATACCATGAAATTTGGACTTTAGAGGACTGGAATAGGGTGTTGTGGACTGGTGAGACAAAATCAATAGGATTGGGTCAGATGGGAAGGTGTATATTTGGAAGCAACAAGGGGAACCAGTATCAGACAGGACTCCTAGACCAACTGTCAAACATAGAGGGGGGAATAACTTGATGGTTTGGGGGTGTATGGACTAGAATAGGGTGGGGACGCGGATGGAGGTGCAGGGGAACATAGATGCAGTGCATTATTGTAAGATTTTGGAGGAGGGAGTGGAGGAGAGCATTGAATAGAGATGGCTAAGGATAAGTGGTACTTCCAACAGGACAATGATCCAAAACATACCTCAAATAAGGCAGACCAGTGGTTTTCTGATAATAACATCATTCCTATCAAGTGGCCTGCCTAATCCCCTGATCTAAATTCCATTGAACACCTCTGGTAACACCTCAAGGCCAAACTCCAATAATATGACATATAACCCAAAGGAGTACATGAATTATGGGACAGGGTGGCAAAGGAGTAGACTGAAATACCACCAGCGACATTCCAGAAGCTAATAGAAAGCATGCCTAGGAGGATACAGGCAGTTTTAAAGGCAAAGGGGGGTCATACAAAGTATTAGATCATAAAATAATAGAGGGTAAAAAAAACTGGCCCTTTGAGTGATTATTTTGTTTGATTTATTGAGCAATGAGTTTTGATTTGACTCACATATTTTATTAAGTTTGTAGATAGCCAACATGTTCTAGTATATCATGTGAAATTTTCAGAACTTTTGCTGATATTATTCCTTCACAAGATATCAATCTTTCTAAAGTGAACAAACATTGGTGTTTTAGAACCTGGACAAGACCTTGGTGTTAAATAACACTTCAGTCAAGCACTGTGTGTAGTGAAGCAAGATGAAGAAGAGTTTCAAACCCTGCTGCAGCACAACTCTGGAAATAATTTAATATTTGTACCTTGGTCACAAACTGTATAATAACACTAGCAAGCTAATATAGCAAGAAAGTGATGTGTTTTTTAGTAGCAATGAAAGAGACTATCAAAGTCTGTAGGTTCAGGACACTTAGGGGTCCAGAGATATTCCAATGGAATGGAATGTGCTTAGAGGAAAGAGGAAGTAAGTGGACTGATTGGATAACCCAGTCAGTGCACTCTAAAATGAGGGTGAGGCTGAAACAGAAATTACAGTAAAGTAATCTCAAGATACAAAAGAGTCTTTAACCAGGACTATCACTAATTAGAAACCCTCAGGGTAGAATGCAATTGAACTGGACTATCAACAGAACAATCTCACTCTGTAGAATCAGTTTTACTAAGCAGGACTATCAATTACTTATGCTGAATCTAATACTAATACCAGACTATCAACGATACTAATATATGAGAAGGATACTAATAATACTAGACTATTAACAGTACTACTACTATTATGTAACCCTAGGAGCTGGACTATCAACAGCTGACTAAGAATACTCGCAATGTCACACTGACAAGTGGAAAGGAGATGATGATTTTAAAGCTTCAAAGGGGGGGCCAGAAGGCCTCCTTTTATACTAATTTACAGGATGATTAGTATGCTAAAGTATCTCCTAGCTATTTATAGTACAAGCCAATAGGATCAAAGTTCCTGGGAAAGAGTCATGTCAAAGAATCACATGCACCTTGTCTCAGAATTCAGGGTACATGTCAGGCCTCAGTACTACCGATGGTACAGTTGGAACTGGCCAAGTCCTGCAGGCCAGTCGGGGTAGCTTGGCTTCAACGTACTCATGCATTGCGCCCTGCCTCCTGTGTATGCCACTAACTTATAACAGAAAAGATACTCAATAGGATGCCGAGGATGTCAGCCCAAGTAGGGACTTCTGAACAGAAGGAGGAGAGTAGGGAGGTGTAAGCCTAGTTGATGCTTAGACTGAGGAACTATGTACATGCATTCACTACTTATATAGGCTGAGAGGCAGAATGTGGAATAAGGGGGGCATAAGACATGGAGAAAAGAATAAGGTATGAAGACTATGTGGAGGTATTGTCCACAGCGATCTAGAATAGAACAATATGAAAGTAAGGCAATGAAATATGACCAATAATAAATGAGTGAGATTGTAGGAAAAAATAGAACAATAAGGGGTGGCTGAGATATAAAACAATAGGGCCACGAGTAAATGGCAATGAATAGTGAATGGCCTGAGGGTAAGCGGGTAAGGGGAAGGACAGGGAGTGGAAGAATAATAAAGAATAGGGGGGTGGGATTGTCAAGCCCGCAACACCGAGTACCGACTCACTCGGGAATACCGACCAACCAGCCCTCACCCACATTATCTCGTACCACCGCGCGGCCTCGGCTCGGTACATCTGGTACATCATATGGACCACTCCCCTGGTACACCCCCTTTCATTGTTCCTTCACCCCCCTATCCACTCCTTTACCCATTTCCCCCGAACAACATGACAGCCACTCATTGTCCTGGCCATTGCCATTGTTTTATCTTAGGCCGTCCTCTATTGTTCTTTTCCCACCCACCGTTTTATTATCTTATTTTCAGCCATACTCTATTATTCTAATACCGCCTACATTCCTTATTCTATTTCTGACCACTGTGGACAATGCCTCCATGTGGTTGCCTCATACCTTATTGTTTCCATTCCTTACGCCACCCTGTTCCACATCTTGCTTCTTAACTATAAAAGTAGCGGGATGTATGTAGATAGTTCTTCACTCAGAATATCAATTGATTCGCACCCCTTTGTCCGCTCTCTATTTCTAAAGTCCTTCGCTCGAGCCGACGCCCTCGGCACCCTCTCAAGGCTCCTCTCACTATCCAAATTAGTGGCACACATGGAAGAGCAGGGTGCAACGCAAGAGCACATTGAAGTCTAGCCACCCCGCAACGGTTTGCAGGACTTAACCGATATCTCGGCATCACCGAATCTTGACAGGGATAAGGATAATGAACCAGATGATGAACTGAGTGTACTGAGCCAAAAATGCACACCATGAGGGATGATATGGGTAAGGGTCGGTCGGTCAGTACTGCCAAGTAAGTCAGAGCATGGTATTGTGGTTGTGACAGTATCCCCCCTCTAGCAGCTGAACCCATGAAGCCAATAGGCAGTGTCCGCAAGTATGGGTGAGTGTCAAGTACATGTACCGAGACCCGTTTATTCAGCATTGCCAACCGAGCAACCATCCTATATCCACGACCAAGTGTCCACGCCGCATGCATAACACTTGGTACGCTATTCTCGGCTTAGCACATCCACCATCCACACTCCCTGTCTTCACCCTTCAGTCTGTCTCCCCTCGGGACTTCCTGTCCTTGTATTATCCTCAGTCACAACTCCATTGTTTTATACTCGGCCACTCCCTATTGTCCTATCCTTGGCTACGTCTGTATTATCTTATCCCTTATTGTTTTACCCCGTTTTGCATCCCTTCGTTCTAATTTTATCTGTTGTGGACAATAACCACATGCTCTGCATACCTTGTTGTCTCACATTCCTTATTCCACATGTCGCTTCTTAACCTATATAAGTAGGACATGCATGTACATATTTCCTCATTCTGGGTATCAACTAGGCTTAGGCCCTTCTACCTTCTTCTCCTCTGTTAAGTCCTCGACTTGGGCCAGCATCATCAGTATCCTCCTGGGTATCTGTCTGTTGCAAATTGGTGGCACACATGGCAAGTAGGGTACAACGCACGAGTACATTAAAACCAATGCCACTACTCTTGGCCTGCAGGACTTGGCCATAGTCTGCCTGCCCTTTTTCGACAACACCCCTCGGCAGTACCAAAGTCTGTCAGTAACCGAAGCTTGACAGTGAGGGCTGGAGGAGACAACTGTCTTGTAGAATGGAGGGGGCCATGAATAGAGGTGGGTGGTAGAGGCCCCCTAGGCTGGATGGTGTTTTATCATGCTTGTGACAGTCCATTAGGATGGGAGGGCTTTTTGTCAGGAATCAGTGGGTTGGGTTAGCCGACCTTAGCATAGGTTGGTGACCCTGCATGAGTAGTTTTTTAGGCAGGGTCAACGGGTGGGATGGCCAGAAAGATGGACTGACCCAGGTTCAAGAAGGTTCAGGAGAGGATGGGGTAGGATAGAGGAAAGGAAGGAAAATGAGAAAGAAAAGAAGAGGGCATGTTTCGGTAAAGACTGAATGAGAAGCAGATGTAAGAAAAAAGGAAAATGGTAGGGGAGAGGAGGTATATAGGAGCCCTTAGTCAGGTTCCAGAGGCCTTTATCGGATAGGCAAGGTGAAATTCTGCTACAATCTTGGGAGCATTACCGAGTTTGGTTACTACTAACCAAGATGTTTCATCTTCAGTGCCTTCATAACCTGTCCAACAGACAAGGTAGAGTAGGGGGCAAGGCCTGTGTCTTTGGTTGGTTTTTGAGTCAAGGATTTTGGTGATTTTATACTTGATTTCTCCATCAATTTCAACAGGGGGAGGTGGAGGCTGAACTCGATCGATTATGGTATTGGGGGTAGAAGGTTTGAGCATCAAAACATGGAAGACCGGGTGTACTGCCCACATAGAGTTGGGTAGACAGAGGGTATAGGAATGGGTGCCGACTCAAGCTATTACTTTGAAGGGGCCGAGATATTTCTCTGCCATTTTCTTGGAGGGTCGAGTGGTACAGAAGAACTGAGCTTTGACAAATACCGAAGTTCCAACTGGGAATTTGGGAGCGGCAAGTCTACAGGAATCTGCCAAGGCTTGATATTGTGATTGGGCATGGCTGATTTGTTTTTTCAGAGCTCCATGGAGTTGGTCTAGGTCTACAGCAAACTCACATGCTTGAGAGGAGGCAATATCATGTTCCAGGTGTATGGTGAGGTTTGGGTGATGTCCCTTATTGGCAAAGAAGGGAGAGATGCCCATAGTGGTGTTTGGAGTGTTATTGCAGGCACATTTGGCTAGTGGCAACAGTTCAGACCAATTGTCCTGTTGGTAGTTGCAGTAGACTCAAAGGTACTGTTCCAGGGTCTGGTTTACTTGTTTGGTTTGGCTGTCAGCTTCCAGGTGATAGCCTGAGGTGAAGTGTAGGCACATGTTGAGAGCTTTTCTGAGTAACCTGAAGAAGTGGGAGACAAACTCACTTCCACGGTCAGATGTTATATGACTCAGTACACCATGCTTGGAGAAGACATGAAGTACAAACAGTTTAGCCAATTTGGCAGAAGTGATTGTATTGACTGTAGGAATGAAGATACTCTGTTTGGTGAGTCTGCAAATTATCACTAGTATTGACTCAAAACCTGAGGACTGGGGAAGTTGCTCAATAAAATCCATGGATATGGAATTCCATAGTCATTTGAGAATGGGAAGTTGTTTTAGGAAGCTGTAGGGTTTGTGACACTGCAATTTTGAATGCATACAAGTGGTGCAGGATTTGCAGAAGTCGATGACCAAGGTGTGTAAGCCTGGCCAGATGTATTTGTGGCAGACCAGGGCTAGTGTTTTGTTTTGACCGAAATGTCCCAAGAGGACATGGTCATGCTTGTATTGTAGAATGCATAGTCTTAGGTTGTTGGTGTCGGAGATGTAGATCCGGTTGTCTAACCAAAGGAAACCATCTGGGGTTTGCATCCATCTTGGGTTTGGTGTTTTGGGGGTGCCCAGATGGGGCATTGCCGTTGGGTTGGTTGGGAGGGCTGAACATATATTGGAATGGAGTTTTTCTGAGTCCATGATAATACTTGCTCATAGGGCCGGAATGATGAGTTGCATCACTCAAAGGGATTCCACTAATTGAGTAGTTGTAATAATTGGTTGGAGGTTTTTGGGGTTGATGGTGCCATAGTTGTTACCCCCCTCTTTAGGGTAGACATCCTATCGTCTAGTTAAAGCGTCAGGTTTTGTACCAAGTTTGCTGGGACAGAAATGGATAGTGATATTAAATTGGCAGAGGTATTCAGACCATCACACCTGTCTCCATGTCAGGATTTTAGGGGTGGAAAAATATTCGAGGTTCTTGTGGTCGGTGATGACATCTACAGGGTTGGCAGAGCCTTCCAGGTAGTGCTGCCATCGCTTGAATGCCTCGAAGATTGCTAGAAGTTCCTTGTCATAAACATCATAGTTTAGCTCAGGAGCAGTAAAGGTGCAGGAATGAAAAGTGATGGGATGAATCTTGCCTTTGGAATTGGTAACGGAAAGAATTGTCACAAGGGCATAATATCATAATATGAAGCATCAGTTTCCATGACCAGGGGTAGGTTGGGTTCCCAGTGATATAGGATGGGTGCCAAGGTAAAAGCTGTTTTGAGCAGATCAAAAGACTTTTGACAGTCCTTGGTTTAGGCCATTCACAGATGGTTTTGACCTTGTCATCAGACATGGTGAGGCCATTGGTACATAGGATGTAGCTGAGGAATTTGACCATGTCTTTGTGCCATTCACATTTGCTAGCTTTGTCAAATAAGCCGTTTTTTCTGAGTCGATGGAGCACCTCTTGGATATGTTCTCAATGTTCCTCGAATGAGTCTGAATAAATTAGTATGTCATCTATGTAGGCGATAGCACAATGGACTATCATGTCACCAAGAATGTCATTCGTGAACCTCTGAAAGGCTGCAGGGGCATTGGAGAGGCTGAATGGCATAACTAGCCATTTATAGGACCCATACCAGGTCTTGAAGGCAGTCTTCCATTCTTCTCTTAAAGCAATTTGGATCAGATGGTATGCATGCCAAAGGTCGATTTTTGTATAAATTTGAGCTTTTTGGGAGGCATCTAGTAGGTCAGTGATTAGAGGGAGGGGGTACCAATCCTTCTTGGTCACTTTGTTTAGTGCTCGAAAATCCATGTATAGCCAAAGAGAGCCATCTTTCTTTCAGACAAATAAGATTGGCGCTCCGTGCAGGGAACGGGAGGCCCTGATGAACCCCATGTTCAGGTGTTTGTCAAGGAATTCGCACAGGGTTTCTAGTTCTGATTGTGATAACGAGTATAGGGGTGGATGAGGCATCTTGGCATCATCTTCCAGGGTGATCTTAAGATCATAGGGTTGGTGGGGTCCTAGAGTGTCAGCTTTTGTTTTACTGAAAATGTCAGCGAATTCATGATACTCTTTTGGGATGTTTTCCAGGTTGACCAGATCGGGGTGAACAGATGGAATGGATGAGACCTTGGCCGATTGTGCCAAAGTGGTGTCGATGGCCAAAAGGTCCAGACAGAAAACTTGCAAACCTTCTAGTTTACAGGCTTATGCAAAGGCAGCTGCATTGACTAGGGCTATCCTTAGAGCTTCTAATTTTGGAGAGGATCCTGGTTGAGGCTGTGGAGCAGTGGCAGGTGCCAGCTGAACTGAAGGCTTTGGGACTGTCAAGTGCACATACCAAGGCCCGGTAGTTCGGCAGTGCCAACTAAGTACCCAGCCAGTGACCAATCCACATACTTAATATGCCATTCTCAGAGTAGCACATCTACCATCTACATCCCTCGTTCCCATTCCTCATCCCCATTCCTTATCCACCTTATCCTATTTACTAATCCAATAATCCTACCTGTTCCACTCCTCGTTCCTTGACCCATCTCACCTCAGGACATCCTGTCCTTGTTTTATCCACGACTATGACACTGTTGTCTTATGGTCTGGCACTCTCTATTGTTCTGTCCTCAGCTACATTCCTACTATTCTATCTTCATTGTCATATCCCTGTCTGCATTCCTTCATTCTAATTATACTCATTGTGGACAATACCCCCGCATGCTCTGCATACCTTATTGTCCACATTCCTTATTCCACATGTCGCTTCTTAACCTATATAAGTAGGACATTCATGTACATACTTCCCCATTCTAGGTATCGACTAGACTTAGGCCCTTCTACCTTCTTCCCCTCTGTTAAGTTGTTATAGCCCATGCCTTCAACAACCCACACTAACCCCCACAACCACCCTCCTCTATTCCGAGACCTTTCTGACCAAAAGGATGAAGGATTGTTTTCCATAGTCCCTGTCCCCAACAAGTCCGACCAAGAAACTGCGTTCCCGCTCCCGTTCCCATCATGACCGAGACACCATCCTGGAGTCCATCTCCGACCGAAGACTCAATACTTTGATAACCGATGCGCAGGACCATCGCGTACCTCACTCCCTTTTTTTCTCTTTTATATTAACCCCTTGTACTTCCTTTCTCCTTGTTTTATGACCGGCAAAGATAGTACAAGGATAGATGTATGTATATAGCCTTCCAGTCGACTGGACTGTTCACTAGTACAAATATCGATTTAGTCTCCTACCTAGTTTCCAATTCATTTCTGGTAAACTCCCATCTCCTTCCAAAATTAGGGACAGATGATCGAGGAGGGCACAACACATAAGTTGAAGCCAAGTCCCTTTGACCTCGAACACCTCAGTGACCAGATTGAACCATTCGGTGACCGACCCTAAGTTCCCGGTGCTTCCACCTCCATCTGTAGTCCATCCGACTTCCACCTTTGGTCCTCGGCCCCATTACAGACCTCCATGTTAACCTGGATAGCCCTTTCGGAAGTACTAGCTAAGCGCCTGACACGTGGACTTAACATAAGTCCTCGACTCGGGCTGGCATCATCAGCATCCTCCTGAGTATCCATCTGTTGCAAATTGGTGACACGCACGGCAAGTAGGGTGCAACACACACGTATGTTAAAGCCAATGCCACTACTCTGGGCCTGCAGGACTTGGCCATTGTCCACCTGACCTCTCCGCAGTCCCAAAGTCTGTCAGTTCCTGAGGCCTGACAGGGATGCACCTAGGATCATTAGTGGTTTTTTGGAACGTAATACTGGCCAATACCCAATCAATCAATGGATTGTAGAAGGTGAGCCAGTTGTGACCGAGTACTACTGATACAGACGAATCTAGTGATGTGATGTACATATGGATGGACTGTAGTTGTCCTGATGGAAATTTGATCGGTAGTTCTACAGATTTGGTAATGACCGAGTTAGTAGTGCCATCAAATAGTTTAAGGGGAATTGAATCCACGGAAGTAGTGGGGATCTTATATTCCCAAACATAGGAGGATTCTATGAAGCAGTGAGTAGAGCCTGAATCGATCAGACATTTAAGAGGGGTCACTGAGGAACTCAGTATCAAAACAGAAGATAGAGGGATTACCAAGGAATTAGGATTAAGAAGGGCAGAAGTATTAAGCTTAACCTTAGTACCAGCACCTGCCAAGTCAACGCAACTCCCAGTGTGCTGAGGAGCTGAAGAGTTGCTGATTAGTTTTTTTTTAACTCAGCCACCTTAACTAATTTCTCAGCTTTGATATCTGAGGTGCTAGTTGCCTTGCAGGTGGTAGATCTGGATTGTAGGGGCATAATCATTAAGCAGTAAGAGGCACAGGAAGTAGTAGGAGTCTGAGTATACTGTCAGGCCTCGGTACTACTGATGGTACAGTTGGAACCGGCCAAGTCCTGCAGGCCAGTTGGGGTGGCTTGGCTTTAACATACTCGTGCATTGCGCCCTGCCTCCTGTGCATGCCACTAACTTATAATGCAAAAGATACTCAAGAGGATGCTGAGGGTGTTGGCCTGAGTAGGGACTTCTGAACAGAAGGAAGAGAGTAGGGAGGTGTAAGCCTAGTTGATACTCAGACTGAGAAACTATGTACATGCATTTGCTACTTATATAGGCTGAGAGGCAGAATGTGGAATAAGGGTGGCATAAGACATGGAGAAAAGAATAAGGTATGAAGACTATGTGGAGGTATTGTCCACAGCGATCTAGAATAGAACAATATGAAAGTAAGACAATGAAATATGACTGATAATAAACGAGTGAGATTGTGGGAAAAAATAGAACAATAAGGGGTGGCCAAGATATAAAAAAATAGGGCCATGAGTAAATGACAATGAATAGTGAATGTCCCAAGGGTAAGCGGGTAAGGGGAAGGACAGGGAGTGGAAGAATAATAAAGAATAGGAGGGTGGGGTAAGGATAATGAACTAGATGATGAACTGAGTGTACCAAGCTGAAACCGCATACCATGAGGGAGGATATGGGTAAGGGTTGGTCAGTCGATACTGCCGAGTAAGTCAGAGCATGGTATTGTGGTTATGATAGTACATTCTGATGTCTATTTTATATCCCTAAAACTGTCCTTGTCCAATCAGAATCCAGTGACTCATGCCATCTGAGACATAATGAGTCATTTGTGAGGTCACATAACTGGTATGAGTCACAGCTAAAATAGGAGTTCCAATTGTGAGTCATTTTCTGAGACATGACTTACTGGTTTCCTAGGTAATTCTCTTTATTTAGAAATAAATGGGGATTGTAGACTGGTTTTTGGAATGTTATTAAGGGCAGAGGCAGTGTAGGCACAACCTAGTGTCTCACCATTATATTTATATGAGACAGGGGTGTCTCAGGCTAATATTTGGTGTGTTTCTAATGGGGAACCAGCACCTTGGCTCTGGGCTTGAATCTGGCTAGAGCCCAATGTTTTGGAAAGCAGAGTTTGAATATCAGGCCAAACCTTCGGGTGGTGAGCAATAGAAGTTGTATTAGGGATAATAGAGGAATTAATGATTATTGTGAACCACTAGAAGGAAGGAGAAAGGTCTTATTGAGAATATTTGAACATATCCAGGCTAATTAATTAGCAAAACAATTGCTAATTGAAAAAAAACTTGTACATCTGAGAAGCTCTTCTTTTTTTTTACTTGAGCCTTTTCAAATGTTTTTGTGCTTTTTATCTACCAAATTATTCAGTGTTTTTAAGAGATCCCCTACAATTGGGGCAGTGTTTTGACCCACTGGAAGCATAATGTTGAAACCAGGGGACCATCCCTCACATCTCCTACCATATTCCCTCATATCCCCTACCATCTTCCCTCACTTCCCCTCACTCAGCATCTCCAGTCCCGACTCTCACGCGCCGCAACATGTGCGAACCCTCACATTGCGTATATACGCACGCGCGTGCATCTCCACTCGCATCTATTCCAAACGCGTCACTGATGATGCGATGCACCTGCCTCTGAGTAGGGCCGTGCATACAGATCCACTATATAACAAACATGTATTTACTACCAAAATTTAATCACAAAAATTCCCACTTTCCTCCCCATTTCTGTCCTATATTTAGAATCAGTAAATTATAGCAAACTTTAACCAAGACATAAGGGAGGATATGAACAAGGAGTATTCACTGGATAGAGCTTGAATCAATGTCATGGAGTGTGGATGATTGTTAAGATCATTGAGCATGAAATTGAGAGGGTGAAGGTCTTTGATACAATGGGCTTTGTCTGCAATGTGGGTGATGTGATCCTCAAGCCCTTCATTCTTTTGTTTTTGAACAGAGAACAGGTGTTAAAATATGCACTTAGTTTGTTTGACTGGCTCCCCTGTTCCAACCACTCCTATTTTCTTTGGGTCATCCAGTACCTCACCCAGATAATACTTCTGATCATCCTCAATAGCCAGGTAAATCTCTCTAGCTCCTTTGTCTGATCACTCTAACCATTTCTGGTACACATCTGTGTATGAGGGATTCAGTTTTGCAATGTCCCCACTCACCATTCTCCACCATCCTTTGTTACAACCCCAAGCTACCATTTGGTGTTTCCAACTGGCATAGTTTCTATTGTTGAGTTTGGGGAAGTTTGGTTTTGAGTTAGACATCGGTGAGATGATGTTGATGTAGGAGTGAAAATTTGAAGTTATGTGGGCCTGGTAAGTCGCTAGGGAAGACTGTCGTCGAATATGAATACAGTTTATCCTAACAACTGGAGTCTGAGGTAAGCAACTAAAGAGGTCCTAGACTCCGACTCCGAATATCTACCTGCTCTGCGACAACCAATAATAAATATAGTATATGAAAACTATTTGAGTGACCATTGGTGTAACAGCAAGTGATAAAGGAAATATAATGAGATGGTGAGTCGCACTGTACTAATACATCATTGATTGATAGAATCACAATAGTACCTCCCTCGCTTCTTTATCCCATGCTAGCTCAAAAGATTTACAGAAAGAACCAAGTTTAAAACCAGAGTCTGATTCTTCTCACCTGAGATTATTTGGGACTAGAGCGCCAGTTTCCTGAGCCGTTAGTCTCAGGTGCGGTTCAAGCTCAACTAATTATCGCACTCCTGGACTGTTTCTTGTCTCAATTTCCCTTCTATAAAATACTCCATACCTGCATTACCGTGGTACACATTCTGAAACTTCTGTGGGGATTGCGAAATTTCGAAACTATAGAATAAACTATTGGGACATGTTACCTCGTTCCTACTGCGCTTCTGACCCATTATCCATGCGAGGTACTATTTTACACATAATATCATATGATCGCTGGCAACCAACTATCAATTTCAGATGGCCCATCTATGCTTCGATTAGGTCAACCCTCGTCGAACCTATAAGTTATCACCTGCCCACAAAGAAACATATCCATCGTAGGTCCCTTCTTAGCGTGCCCATTCTCAGAGGTTCGCTATCCGATCAATTTATGAGCCTTTGATCAGGTTATATTCATTCCTTACATCTCTGTCGTTCCTCTTTTCCTCACTTCACAATTATACACTGATGTCGTTGCTCGAGGCAACTCTAGGGGGATATGAGATTGGCATCATATCCTCCATGTTTCTCTACGGAATTTTCATCACCCAGACATATGTGTACAGCCAAAAATGCATGGGTGATGCACCATGGATGAAGTGTCTAGTAAGCGACCCAATAATATGTTCTTTCAATGCTGATACACTCTCCACTAGGTTCTGCTGGTTGGGTTAGCATCTTTCCCTATCGGTTCGAGTGAAAAACTCAATTGGAAATCAGGCTGTTTGAGACTGCACAGACGCTCTCTCTGTGTTTTTTTCACTACCATATCTCAGTGACCCGCTATGGCTTTCCATCATCTCTCAACGAAGTTACTGTCCCTTTCGTGTCAGCTACCATCCTGAGTGCATGGATAGGGGCTGTCATCCCGGTGTGTTGTCGTCGAATTCACTTGCCATTGGAAGAGTATTTATAGTTATCTCGATGAATTTATTTTAAGGCCTTCTTCGCATATAGGATCAAAGTGATATCTGGCCGGCTTTATATTCCAGTCATATCTTGGTGCCTTTCATTAATGAGCTGCTGCTTTGGCACTATGATAGGCATTGCGGCATTCATGTCGCACACCTTTCCAGATTTTTTGACCAAGTGGAATTGGCTGATTATGACGGAAATTACGATTATTGCAGTGATTGACGTGCTAAACACAACCACACTCTGCTTTTGGTTGATTCGAATGAGGTCGTCTGAATTTCGCTCGTGCGTGACCATTTTTATTACATTATACTGAACTTATATTCACGTGGCTATACTGGTTTAGGAGAAAGTATATTGACAGAATTATACTGTGGACTATCGGTGAGACACCTTGCATCTGCACTCACTTATTCTGACATGATCCAAGAAACGGGATTAATAACCAGGTAGTCATTAGTCTTCTGAGCTTTGGACAATCAACTCAAAAAAGGGAAGTCTTGCAGCATTGGCGATGCTAGGATGCGTATGTCCAATTCGGTGTTCTGGTTTATTTTTTTATGACAAAATTACATTCAGACCTTGACTATACCACACAGTTGTATGTCTACATTACTTCTCATTCATAGATGTAGATTGACCTCTCCTTTTCCAGTTATTTCCACGGGAATTTCAATGCCTTTTGCTAAGCGTGAGTTGTAACAACCTTGAATTGCTAGAATTAGCACTCTGAGTGAACATGTAGTGTATTCGAACTCATTGATGGCCTCGTAAGCTACACATATCACAACTGGTGCATTCTACACAGTTTACACTTCGTTAACAGATTCAACGCGCGGGAAGGCTTGCGAAAGAAGTATGAACTACAGTTGCCCATGTGTGAAATAGTAGTAGAGTGAAGCTGTTGGGCATGAAGTAATTGTCAAGGGATAACCCCCAGGTCCATTTTCCTTTTCTTTTATTTCTTTATATTCTCTTTAACTCCCTTTATGATTTACTCTCCCTATCCCATCCCCCCTCCTTCCTTTATATTACTATTTTTTCTCTGATGTTTGTCCTATGACACTCAGTAGCTATATAGTTAGTTGATTAGGTAAGAGGATCCTCGCCCTGTTCTCTTCAGACCCCCTCTACCTCAGGTATGCAATGCTGTTAGTGGTCATTAATTGTAAGAATTAACAGACTATATAAACAGTCTCAGTGTTTGAATGTCAAATGACTAGTTATATGATTTACCTATATAAACAGTCTAATGGAGTGCATAGGTAAGCTAGACTAATAGAAAATAGGTAGTTAAGTGTCTTACCTCAGTGTTTGAATGTCAAATGTGTTGAGGTGAAAAGAATGACCAGACTGGGAATTGAACCCAGGGCTATAGCGAATATAGCTATGGTGTTAACCACTACACCATCTAGTCCGCATGGGTAACCTTTCAGGATGACTCATATAATGAAGACCACTTCATGTTGAGTGACAGAGCCCTAGTTAGTTATCAGATTGTCAATACTACTCATAGAGCTCTGTGTTGTCTTAGAAATACATTAAGACTCATGAGGTATGAATAGTATGTGGGATTAGACAACCCAACAAAATGACTAGTTATATAATTTACCTATATAAACAGTCTAATGGAGTGTATAGGTAAGCTAGACCAATAGAAAATAGGTAGTTAAGTGTCTTACCTCAGTGTTTGAATGTCAAATGACCAAGGAAGAAGGGGATCTAGGTAGCTACTTATATAGTCTTTCAGAAACAATAAACAATCTAAAAGAAGGAAACAAAGAGATGTTCTTTTGTGACTGCACAAGTTCTATATGTGGCAAATAATAGGTATGGAAAAATATGCAGGGTGACACAGTTTGTCATGCTGCATTGTTGCTATTTCTACACTCCCCTTCAAACCATGGACAGCCCTAGCTCGACTGGGAAGTGCTTCACTTTCACCAATGGCAATGCTTTGGTAAGAGTATCTGCTACCATGGCTTTAGTCAGGCAGTAAACTAATTGAACGGCCCCCTTTTCAATGATTCCGTGGATGAAATGATAGTATACATCTATATACTTCATCCATGCATCATACTGATGATCCTTTGCTAGTGCTCTCACTAATTGATTATCAGAGAATATTCATCAAAAACCTGGTTAATGAGGGAATGAAGCCAGAGGGCTTCCTTTGTGGCAAGCAGCTACATACTCGCTCTCTGTTGTAAATAGCAATATTATTGACTGATGTTTAATTCTCCAGGATACTGCTCCACCATTGATAATGAAGGCATATTTAGATACCACATGCCTATCTTCAGCTGTGCTACCATCTGCATCAATGTATGCCATCAATTTGTTTTGATTATGTCAATATGTTAACCAGAGCTCCTTGGTGCCTTTTAGATAACTGAAAACCTTCTTAGTGGCATTCCAGTACATTGGTCCAAACTTGGTTGAATATCAGGATAGCATTTGAATAGCAAATGCTATATCTGAGTGAGTTCTTAAAGTGGCATACATTAATGACCCAACTACTTTATGATATGGAGTGTCCTGTATCTGAGCCCACTTGGTCATAGTCTTTGGCATCTGGGACATGGATAGGAGCAAGCCTGGCTGCATAAGAGTTGATGAAAGCTTCAGTTCATCCAAGTTGAATTGACAAAAAATTAAAATAATGTACAATCACTGGGAAAAATGAATGGTATGCTGCTCTTGATCACATCTGACTTCTATACCTAACAACCAATGCAGCTCACCAAGGTCAGTGATCTCTACATATTCAGAGATTTTTTCTTTAAAAAGACCTACAAGCTGAATAGAGGAAGTGTCAAGTACACATACCGAGTGTCTGGTAATTCAGCAGTGCCGATCGAGTACATCGGGCTACGACCATGCCCAAGTGACCAAGCTGCATGTAAATTACTTAGTGCGCTGGTCTTGGCTCAGCACATACACCCTCCACATCCCCATCCCCATCCTTTGTCCACTCTTCCTCATTCTACCTACCATTGATCCTGCAGTGGCTTTGTCACAAAGTTTGCTTGGTGTTAGGGAATGGGAAATTCTCCATTAGGCCTTAGAAGGATCACTGAACCAGATCAGCACATTAGAATCTAAACCTCTCTTACTCAGAAAATCACTCATCAAATCAGTCTTGAATTGACTACCAAAAAATATAATAACTTTTGGCTAAACCTACCCTGTCCATTCCTTATTCCTTGACCTACCTCACATAGGGACATTTTGTCCTTGTATTATCCTCAGCCATGGCCCTATTGTTTTATAGATGGTCACTCCCTATTGTCTTATCCTTGGGCCACATTCGTATTATTCTATCTTTTATTGTTCTATCCCCATTTACATTCCTTCATTCTAATTTTACTCATTGTGGACAATAACCACATGTTCTGCACACCTTGTTGTCTCACATTCCTTATTCCACATGTCACACCTTAAACCTATATAAGTAGGGCATGCATGTATGTACATATTTCCTCATTCTGAGTATCAACTAGGCTTAGGCCCTTCTACCTTCTGCTCCTCTGTTAAGTCTTCTACTTGGGTCAGCATCATTGGCATCCTCCTGAGTACCCTATCTGTTGCAAATCAGTGGCACACACGAAGAGTAGGGTACAATGCATGAGTACATTGAAGCTAAAGACACTACTCCCGGCCTGTAGGACTTGGCTGTTCCCGTCTGACATCTTAGCATTCCCGAAGCCTGACAGGAAGCTGCAATTGTGCAGTTGTCTATATGTACCAGGACAATTATAGAGCCTTGGGTGTTGCATCAAAAGAACATAGCTTGCCCAACATCATATTGTGAGAATGCTAAGTGCTTTGTTATTATGTCAATAAGCTTCTTATACCATTACCTTCCAGACTGTTTCAGTCTATATAGTGTTTTTTGAAGATGACACACTTGGCTGGTAGAATTTGGAGCATGATATTCAGGGGGTTGAGCCATGTAGATTGTCTCTTGATCAGTAAGCTCTCCATTTAAGTATGCACCTTTGATATCTATTTGATATATCTCTATGTCTTTTGCAGATCACCCAATGCAAGTACTGTTTGGATCAAAGCAAGCTTGGTGATGGGAGAAAATATATCAAAATAGTCAACACCAGGTGCTTGTGCTACAAGGCAGGCATTGTATCAGACCACATTTCCTGCTGCATCTCTTTTAGCATGGAAAACCCATTTGAAACCAACTATATTAACATCTACTTTTTCCTATAGTTCCCAGTTAGGTGGTATCTTGCTTCAGCTAGAGACCGATGCTCAATAGCCTCAACCTCACTTGTTTCAGCCACCAGTACATATTCATCTAATGCTTCTACTATTATCATCCAGTCTGCTGATCCATCTCCCTCCAGAACTTCATTGGTTTTCTCAATCACAGTAGGCAGTTGGATTCTTGTAGTGATAGCAGGGTCAGATGAACAGTAAGAAGAGGTGCCATGGCCTTCTAGAATGTCCTGAATGTGCTGACTTGGCTTACATATTCATTTGGCATGTAACTCAGTTTCAGAGTCAGTTGGACTGATGTTAGGAACTGGAAATGCAGAGAGGACAGTAGGTTTGGAGGCTGTAGGGGGTAAGTTAGTTTTTTTTTTGACTACCTGCCAATCCTTCCCTTGAGATGAGAAGCTGATAGGTCAAAGTAGATATTTTATGAACTGACTCAGACCACTCTCCAAAACACCTTTCCGAGAACCCGACCAGAAAACCATGGTGTCCAACCCTGACATTTTCCATACTTCGGAAAACAAGGTTCCACATTTAGACAACCCTAAACGATGCATACCTTGCCCCTTGTTTTAGACCCTTGTATTTTTCCCGTCCCCTTGTCCTTAGATAGTACAAGGACACACATGTATATAAACCACTAGTCGACTGGACTATTTGCCAGTACGAATATTGAATTAGTTCTGTGTCATAGTTCTGATTCAGTTCTGGTAACTCTCCGACTTTCCAAAATTAGGGACAGATGATTGAGGAGGGCGTAACACATAGTTAAAGCCAGTCCCTGCGACCTTGCACCACTTGAACGACTAGTCGATCTATCTAAACCGCGAACAGTCCAAAGACCGGCGCACTCTTACCCTTCCGTCCCTCCATCCAAACCGACCTCCGTAATCCGACACCCCAGAAACACGTGTAGGATGCAAACTTGCATCTCACCCCTGAGAGACCAATCTCAATATATTGTAATAATATATCGATTTCAGTATCATTCTGTGCGCTTTTGAATTCCTAATTTTTCTCACTTTAATTTGTATTTTTACCCTCAAAATTGAGGGAGTTATTCATTTTTTACTATGTATGATACTTACGGGCGCTTGTCCACCCACGACGCGACTAGCGTGGCCGGCTCCCTGGGTTAGGAACCAGCAGCCTAGCTTAAACCTTCGATAGGGTCTAGGGCCGGTTGCAGGGTATATGCGGGTGAAACACAACCAGCACATGCCTCCTTCCTCAGTTGTTGACTACACTGAGGAGGTGAGTTATATAGTATATTGTACAAGCCTTTAAGGCTAATTTCCTAATTATTTTTGTAAGATAAAATTAAATAGGTATATTTTCCGAATATACACTCAGTTGTTGACTACACTGAGGAGATAAAATTAAATAGATTGCCTATAAATTCTTCAAACCTACTGCAATTTGCTCATAATCTCATCAACATGGAACTCCAAAGGACGTCGGGAGTCCTCGAAGTAATTGTAGGACACTAGCTAAGCACCAGATATGCGATCTTAACAACATTGCATTCCACAGTAACCATCTGCTTGTCAGGCCAGTATATCTAAAAACCTTTGCTGTGATCATCAATGCCTAACCAATGCCCCTCAGTGACACATCTACCAAGTTTGTCTCCACTCTCTCTTCCCATTCGTGCATATTCTGTAAGTCAGGTTTCTTTTCAAGCACAGCTTTGAAGAGGTTTATCTTTCACTACCCTGGTGAGTATCCTGTTCATTAGACAGACTACATGATGAGCCACTTCCCCCCCAGAAATTGGAAGGCCACTTATATGTAGAAGGGCTCATATGCACTCTACAATGGTCCAATTGTGTTGTTCAGCTACACCATTGTGCTAAGGTGTGTTATGCACAGAGAGTTTTTTTCACTGTTCCTTTTGACTTGAGGTAAAGCTCAAAATCCTTTCCTAGGTATTCTCTGATGGGATTATGAGCAAATACAGTAGGATAGAAGAATTTTGTAGGCAGCTATTTTATTTATCTCCTCAGTATAGTCAATAACTGAGCTGTATATTCAAAAATATACCTATTTTATTTATCTTACAAAAGAAATAAAAGAGAATTAGCCTTAATGGCTTGTACAATATTTTACACGACTCACCTCCTCAGTATAGTCAATAACTGAGGAGGGAGGCTTTGTACGGGTCGTGTCTTACCCGCATATACCTTGCAGCCAGCCCTTGACCCTATCGAAGGTTTGAGCCAGGCTGCCGGTACCATACCCAGGGAGCCGGCCACGCTAGTCGCGTCGTGCGTGGACAAGCGCCCGTAAATAGCGTACACAATAGAATGAGAATAGCTTCCTCAATAGTGAGGATAAAAATACAAATAAAATTGTGAAAAATAGAGAATTCAAAAGCACACTGTTTGATACCGAAATCGATATAATATTACAATATATTGAGGTTGACCTCTCAGGGGTGTGATGCTAGTTTGCACCCAACATTCTCTACCTTGATCTGAATGTAGGGTTTTAATACTGGCATTGAGCTATGTGCTGCACTATAAAGTACAGTAGGGGACAAAACCGTTCAAGTGTTTTGAACATTTGTGTTGTACTGTAAATAACAGGAGGATTACATAATCAAAAAATATGACATAATTAGTGGAGATAGCTCTGCTTCTGAACTTGTGGTCACAATCAAGATGATTATGTAACTCTCAATATTCATTGAGATATTAATTATTTAAAAATGAAGCATTTGAACGGTTTTGTCTCTCACATTTTTTAAACAAGAAATGGTATATATCAGTACTTGGTAAAGCCCCCATTTGCTCTCATTACTGCCTACACCCTTCTAGGCATGCTCTCAATCAACTTCTGACACACCTCTGGCTCTATCTTCTCCCATTCTACTCCAATCCTCTCCCATAGCTCATGCACTCCACTAGGGGGATGTTCATAGTCAGAAAAGCACTTTTTGACAATAGTCCAGAGGTGTTCAATAGAGTTTAGGTCAGGGGACTGAGCTGGCCACTTCATGACCTCATAGCCGTGGTCAGAAAACCACACAGTGGCCTTGTACATGTGCTTGGGGTCTTATCCTGTTGAAAAATAATGTCAGTAGAATCTTTACCATAATACTCCAGGCTAGCCTGAAGCTCATCATCCAAAATCTGCCTGTACAACTCCCCATCCATCCTTCCATCAATTTTGGCAGCATAGCCAGGTCCTTCCCACAATATACAACGCTATACCATCACAGAACCTCCACCAAACTTCAGTGTTCCCTCAACTAGCCTATCATTCAAAGGCTCTCCAGCCTTTTTGTACACCCATCTCCTTCCACCTGACACCAATCGATTGATTTTGGTCTCATCTGGATTGATTTTGGTCTCATCTGATCAGACAACATGCTTCCAGTCCTCTAGAGTCCACTCCAGATGAGCTTCTGCAAACTCCCTCCTTGTCTTCCTATACCTTGCACTAAGAAGTGGCTTCTTTCTCTTTACAACTGCGTTCATCCCAGCCTTCTTCAGGTTCCTCCTTACAGTCTTGGGTGTCACTGGTTCATTGAGCACCTGGGTACCCTAGGTTGCATTCTCAATCTTCCCTCTTTACATGAGCAATATGATATGGTAGATGTTAGAGGGGGATATCTTGGATGGATGACTACCAGTGGCCTTAGGTATATCAGGACAGTGTTTCCTGTAAATGGTAGAGATGGAGCCAACAGAGACACCAAGGTAAGAGGAGATGTAGTGGCTAGAATAACCAGTTTTGAGCAATTAGATGATAGAGTCAACTTTAGCAGCAGAGAGAGGCTTGATGGTTCTGAACAAGGGATGTTTGGCTTTGTTTGGAAAAAAACAAACTATAAAAAGGTTCACACAATGTCACGTGACTTGTCATGTGATTTCCAGCCCTGTATATACAATTTATTACATTAATAACTGTGAGGAACAAAACCGTTCAAATGCTTCATTTTTTTAAATAATTAATATCTCAATGAATATTGAGATTTACATAATCATCTTGATTGTGACCACAAGTTCAGAAGCAGGGCTATCTCCACTAATTATGTCATATTTTTTGATTATGTAATCCTCCCGTTATTTACAGTACAACACAAATGTTCAAAACACTTAAATGGTTTTGTCCCCTACTGTATATTCCTTGTAGATACCAAAATCCTAATATTTTGTATGCAGAAGGTAGAGGTGGTCAAGTGTGTCATATCATCAGTAAAGGTAATATAATACTGCTTTCCAGCCTTCATTGCAACTGGAGCTGGTCCCCACAAGTCACTATACACTTCGTTGCCAAAATTGGAGGCACATTTGCCTTCTCTGATTTTGGGAACAGACTTGCGAGTCACTTTCACATATAGACAGGATTCACAAAAAAAAAAGGGTCAACCAATGGTGACACATCTAGCTTGACAAAACCTTTTGTAACAAGTCTTTTGGCTGCTTCAGGTGAAATGTGACCTAAATGATGATGGAGTTGTTCCAAAGTAAGTATATCTGAGGCAGAATTTGCTATATCAGACTCATGAGTGACTCCATAAAGGCCACATCTGGATTTGAGGATTGTGCCAACTTGCTCTCCATTTTTCCCACATATGATACATTTGCCATCTGCAAATGTCATAGCAAAACCAGCATCATGAAGTCATCTAACTGACACAAGCATATAACCTACATCAGGTGAGTACAAAACTTGTGAGAGCTTGAGTTTAGAGACATCAACACCATTTGATATGCTGATTATCATTTCACCTGTTCCGACTGCATTAAAACTTTGTCTGTTTGCAGCCTAGAATGACTTGGAGAGATTTTGATGAAGTTTTGGACTTCATCATGGTAGGGTGTTATGTGTCATATACCTGAGTCATAAACTTTGACATAAGGTGAGTTTGTAAAGTTTTGTCAACTTTGATGCAAACTGCATGCACAACTTCCAGATCAGTGCCAATGAGGTTCGAGTCATCACTGACAAGTGAAAACATATCGCTCTCATCAGTTCCAGGTGACTTTTCCATTTCATATTCACTGTCAGAGTCATTGGCAATCTTGGAAAACCAGTCTTCTTTGCTATCCTCAATAGCGTCGATATCAGAGTCTGGGATCTGATAGTGGTAGACTGGTAATCTTTTACTTCAATGTCTATACCAAAGGTGGCTAACTCTTCTCTTTTGACACAAAGTCAATCAAGGAATTCATGAACATTTCCTCTATTTGAGTACCTTGAATCCATGAATTGGATATGCAGGTCAGCTTGAGCAAAAGTGCCCTTCAATGAGAATTCTTTCACGATAAGGTCCCATCAGTTTTTAAAGAATGGTTTGCTGTGGATATGTATGAGGGTAGAGTCAGGGATTCAGTGAGTGAGAAGGGTTTTAGTGATTGGCATGGGTATTAGAAACCCATGCAGGTAGTGGGTAGGGGTAGCATGGGTATAGGTCAGGGTTAGGATTGGCCAACCTGCCCAAACCCATACCCGCCTTGCGGGTTGAGGCAGGTTTCCTGCAGCAGTAGCATATTGGTGCATGCTGCTACACTGTGCAATATAGCAGCATACTGGTGTGTGTCACTGCAGTGTACAACATGGTGGGATATCAGTGCATACCACCATAGTGTGCAATCCAGTGAGGTATTGGTGTATGCCACTGTGGTATACAATGCACCAGGGTATCAGTGTATGCCTTATAGTGTGCAACATGGTTAGTGATTGGCATGGGTAACCCCTGGGTATTTTGTGCCTACCCGTACCTGTACCCGAGAATACCCGTACCCTTAGCAACGGGTAGCGGGTTATTGCGGGTACGGGTACAGGTACCTGCGGGTTTAACGGGTATTGGTGTTACCCGTGACCCACAATGGGTATTGTTCTTACCCATGGGTTCAGGACAGAGCTGCAGACAACACTACAACTGCCTTCAACCTCAGGACATTACCTGAAACAGCACACAAAAAAGTGCTCAACCCAAAGCCAAAAAGTCAGAATGATATTGGGGTGTATCTACAGATGGCGTATATAATTAGGGAACCACACGGGTCACCCATGGGTCAAATGTGGGTGACCCACACCCAACCCATGGGAAACCCGAACCCGTCAACCCATGGGTTTTTTCCCATGGGTCGACGGGTGTCGGGTGCACGCCACACCCGCACACGTGCGGCGCATACGGCGCATACGGGGCGTGCGGCACATATGGCACATACGGGGCGTGCGGCACGTACGGCGCATACGGCGCATATGGGGCGTGTGGCACATACGGCACATACGGTGCGTACGGTGCATATGGCACGTACGGCGCATACGGCGCATACGGCGCATATGGCGCGTATGACGCGTATGGCACGTACGACGCGTACGGCGCATATGGCGTGTATGATGCGTACGGCACATACAGCATGTACGGCGCGTACGACGCGTACATCACATGCGGCCCATATGGCGCGTATGACGCGTGCGGTGCATACGGCGCGTACGACGCGTGCGGCACGTACGATGCATGCGGCGCATACGTGCACTCAGGTGAGGAGCGCCACAAGGATCACACCGATGAGTCCTGAAGCAGAAATTGAGCCAAGTCTCAGAGCACTTGACTTGGCGGTGGAGGATGCGGCCGCAGCACTGCCAGAACTTGCTGCCGATGCGGTGCCACGGGAGGCGGCTGAGGACACGGAGCTAAACAAAACGAAAAGACATTAAAATGGTATTACAAAACTGGCGATCAACTTACCTTGACGCGATAGTAGCTGGGGAGGAGGAGCCAGCGGTGGTACCTGAAGCTGGTGTAGTGGTAGCACCGCTAGAGGCCGTCGCCAAGCCAGAAGAACCTGAAGCAGAGGAGCTAAGACAAGAGTTGGATGCTGTCAAAGATGTTCAATATGAGGACCATATGAACAGTATTTTGCAGACACTTACTCCCAGCTTGAACTGTCACTATAGAAGAATAATTGATTTCACCAGTGCTGTCTTTTATTTGAATTGTGATCAATGTACCTGCAGCCCATCGTTATTAGGAGGATTAGACATGACAAACACGAGACTCGGGTACCAGCTGCAAGATCGACAGTCCATGTAAAGGATGTTCCATTCTGTGATGGCACATTCTCAAATGGTGTGGCACTTGTTTGAGATGCGTACGGCGTGTACGCGCCATATGCGCCGTATGCGTCTTACACCCCATACACGCCGTACGGCGAGGTTCAGCGCTGAACCTTGCTTATATAAGTGAGGTTCAGCGCTAACCTCGCTTATATAAGTGAGGTT
>QLPG01006260.1:358-13581 GCA_003314385.1 Gomphus sp. MG54
GCTCTTCGAGAGTGGTGCCCGTAGAAAGAGGGGTCTGGCGCATGCTCGTAAGAACCTTGTTCGTGTCTTATTCTTCATGACGATCAGGAGTGTGAGTACGAATATACTGTTAAGTCTGCATGTCAGGCACTTAGCTAGTACTTCCGAAGGGGTTATCCGGGTTGGCGCAAAGGTCCGTAACGGGGTTGAGGACCGAGACGGGAGTCAGACGGACTATGGACGGGGACGGAGGCGCCAGGAACTTAGGGTAGGTTGTGGAATAGTTCAATCCGGTCACTGAGGTGTTCGAGGTCGAAGGGACTTGGCTTCAACTTATGTGTTGCGCCCTCCTCGATCGTCTGTCCCTAATTTCGGAAAAGGAGGCGGGAGTTTACCGGAAATGAATCGGAAACTGGTGGGAGACTAAATCGATATTCGTACTGGCGAACAGTCCAGTCATCTGTCAGACTATATACATGTGGCTTATCCTTGTACTATTTTTGCCGGTCATAAAACAAGAAGAAAGGGAGTACAAGGGGTCAATGTAAGGAAGAACAAGGGGGTAAGGTACGCGATAAACTAGCGCGTCGGTTATCAAGATGCGGAAATAGGTTGCGGGAATCGGGATCAGATTAATGGTGGTGCGGACGGATGTTACGGGAATGGGAACGGGAACGGGAGTGGGTCCGTGCTTCAATGGTCGGGGAGGATTCGGAAATGGGGGTGGGTGATTGTGGGGGTTGGTGTGGGTTTGTTGGAGGCATGGGGCATAACATAAGGAATGGAGACAATAAGGTATGAAGTAGCCACGTGGAGACATTGTCCACAGTGATCAGAAATAGAATAAAGAATGTAAGCGGGATTAGAATAATAGAGTATGGCTGAGAATAGGATAATGAAGTAGTGGGCGAGAATAGAACAATAGGGGATGGCCCAAGATAAAACAATGGCAGTGGCCAGGACAATGAGTGGCCGTCATGTTGTTTGGGGGAAATGGATCAAGGAGTGGATAGGGGGTGAAGGAACAATGAAGAGGATAGAACGAGAGGAGTGGTCCATAAGATGTACCGGGTGTACCGAGCCAAGGCCGCGTGGTAGTGCGAGATGATGTGGGCAAGTTGGTATTCCCAAGTGAGCCGGTACTCGGTGTTGCGGGCTTGACACAATCAAGCAGTCATCCTACGTCCACGTACAAGTGTCCATGCCACATGCAAGTCATTTGGTACACCGGTCTCGGCTCAGTACATCCACCACCCACATTCCTTGCCCTTATCCCTCATCTACTCTACGCCATTCACCATCCCTTAATCCCACCACGCCTACTCCTCACTCCTCGATCTGCCTCCCCTCAGGACTTCCTGTCCTTGTTTTATCCTCCGCCACAACCATTGTTTTATAGTTAGGCACTCCCTATTGTCCTATCCTTGGCCACATTTCCTATTGTTCTATCTTTAATTGTTCTACCCCCGTTTGCATTCTTTCATTCTAATTTTACTCGTTGTGGACAAATGCTCCCACATGCTCTGCATACCTTATTGTTCCACATTTCTTATTCCACATGTCACTTCTTAAACCTATATAAGTAGGGCATGCATGTACATACTTCCTCATTCTGGGTATCGACTAGGCTTTAGGCCCTTACCTTCTCCTTACTCTGTAAAGTCCTCTACTTGGGCCAGCACCTTTGGCACTCCCTGAGTATTCTCTCTGTCCCAAATCGGTGGCATGCATGGCAAGTAGGGTGCAATGTACAAGTACATTGAAGCCAAAGCCACTACTCCTGGCCTGCAGGACTTGGCCATTCTTCGTCTGACCTCTCAGCATTCCTGAAGCCTGAAAAGCTCATTCCTTCTATCCCAAGCTCTGTGATACTTTCTGACATCCTTTGTTTTTCCAGTGGTCAGCAGCTCAACATCATATTGGTCTGCTATAGAGGAGAGTTTGATTGGAGATCTGGCAGAGATGGGGTCAATGCTATGCCAAGGCAAAGGTATATCTAGGGGTGCCTCTGGTGGCAATGCATGCAGATTATCTGGTGATATGTTTCTCCTCAGGTGTCTGGGTGAAGAGTGGAATATGAGGGTTTCTTGCATGGTTTATGACATGCTGGAGGGAAACTTGAGTCCTTCACAGGGCTTGTAGACTTCAAGTTGTGGATTGGGTCAGTTAGGAGATGGGTACAGGTTCAGGTAGTGAGGAGGAGTAGATGGTGTAGAGTCGTGTATAGATCTTTGAATATATCCTTCCTCTGTCAAATCCTTGAGTGATTCATTGAGTGAAACAGTAGCTAGTTCAAGAACTGAACCAGTTGTGGGCTTTATGATGAAGACTAGACAAGGATAATTGATCAAGTGATAAACCTGTCAATTCCCAGAGCACCCACCACTGTTTTGGAACCTTCATGATTTAACCTGAGAAGTATGAAAAAACTTTGGTGTGAATAAAGCCAAATCAAGTTCTCCAATAAGATGATAGCAAGTGAATGCCAGCCCAGGTTGTTGTCCAAAAAGAATTGTTTAGAGGGGGCCTTGGCAGGTACCTTGTCAATTACATATAGGAATAATAGTTTATGAGTGTAAATTATTAGTTCCACCCTTGCCTAGGATTATTTCCACTGATGTTCTGTATAATCTGATTTAGTTCTTTTACTATGTTTTTGTGTACCTTTTCTATTTTAGCTGAGAACCTTCCACTTCAGTAGAAGGGTGAGATTTACTCTTTGGAATAAACCTCCATTTGTCAATGGATCTTTGGACCTGAATGTACAAGATCTTTATACTACTTTCAAATCTACTAGGAGTCGACTAGATTCCTATAATAGATAAGAAAGCCAAGGATCATGAAAAACGAAAATGGAAATACTACGTCCCAAATCTTGATCTCCTTTGTAATATTGGGGAGTGACATGTCACCCTGATTCCCAATGGAGTTACCCTAAGGAATATAATAGCAAATCGGATATAAAAGACTGAGCGGAATTGCAAATAAATGAAAGTGGAGCAGAATGTAAATGAAAGGATATTAATGTAAATGAAGACAGAATGGAATTGTGAGCATATGGAGTGTGACATAAATGGAATGAGTGAATTGACAGGAGCATGTGACACCAAGACGGATACATGAGGTGCATATAGTCTGTGGGTTGAGGGTGTATAGTTGGATAGGCAAGTGAGGGTGTAGTTGGGCTGAGTGGGGTGAAATGAATAGTCAGGCATGCCGGCGTATAGTTCCTAACAGCTAGGCTTCAACTTGTATGTTGTGCCCCCAGATGGCACTGGACCCTAATTTCATAAAAGCAAGATCAGAAATGAAGTCTAAGATGAACGGAAGGAAGCTTAGTCAAACTCTTAGTTGATTATCTAACTGAAGACTGAACTACTGAATATACAAGATCTTTATACTGCTTTCAAATCTACCAGGAGTCGACTAGATTCCTATAATAGATAAGAAAGTCCAAGGATTGTAAAAAGTGAGAACAGAAATACTATGTTCCAATCTTGATCTCCTCTGTGACATTGAGGGGTGACATGTCACCCCAATTCCCAATGGAGTTACCCTATAAGGAATGTGTTAAATCTGCATGTTGGCGCTTAGCTAGAGGCTTCCGGAAGGGTTTCCAGAGGGTTCTGAATGATTTCCAAAGGGGGTTCGTACTCCAGGAATGGAGGGACTAAGGGTCGCGGATTTGGGATCAGAATTGGAAGGGGGATGGGGAGACAGGAAGCCCTGGGGGAATTGGGACTGTTCACGGTATAGAGAGATACGAGTGGTTCGAGGTCACAGGGACTTGGCTTCAACTTATGTGTTGCACCCTCCTCGATTGTCTGTCCCTAATTTTGGAAATTCAGAAAGTTTACCGGAACTTAATCAGAAACTACAATGCAGAATTAAGTCGATATTTGTACTGGTGAATAGTCCAGTCAACTGGTGACTTATATACATGTATCTAGTCTTGTACTATCTTTTGCCCAGTAAAGACAAGGGGGGGGAGAGAGTACAAGGGGCAATATAAAACGAAGAACAAGGGAGTGAGGTATGCGATGATCCTGCGTGTCATCTATCAAAGGAGCAGAACCTTGACTTCGGAATCTTCGGAGGTTCGGAAAACGTGGAACCTTGGAATGATGCATCAGAATATCGGAAATCGGTTATTCAGACTTTGAGCGATCGGAAAGGTCCTGGAAATGGTGCTGGTGGTTGTGGGGTTTAATGTGGGTTTGTTTGGCAGCATGGGCCATAACAGAATGTAGTAGCAGATCGGATATTAGAGATAGAATGGAATTGCGAATAAGGAAAGTGGAGCAGAATGTAATGAAGAAAGTATTAAATGTAAATGAAGTGAAAATGAATTTGCAAACATGTGGGGATTGATGTAAATGAGTGGAGCATATTAACAGTTGTATGTAATGCCAAGACGGATACATGAGGTGTATAGAATTCAAGGGCTGAAGATCATATGGTCAAATAGGTGAGTGAGGGTGGAGTTAGGCTGAATGGGCTGAATTGAATAGTTGGGCATGCCGGCACAATGGTTCCTAATATGTTGTCCCACTATCATCAAGTTTCAATCAGCAATCAAGTACCATGAGGAATACGTACCATTTACCCCCTCCAACAACCTCGAGTGACATTTACACAGCCTGGAAACGAGTGTTAACCTTCAAAAGGGGCAACATCTCAATTGGGAGATGACTCACCAAGGAAACTTGCCTAATATAGGAGCTGTGTGAATGCATCGTGACATATGGTCACACTTAGTAGGAGCATCATCTGGGCTTCTGCTACTAAAGTTCTCTAAAGATGTGTCAAGTCCACATACCGAGACCTATCCACCGGCAGTGCCAACCAAGCAATCATCCTATATCCACGACCAAGTGCCCGCATCGCATGCATAACACTTGGTGCACCGGTCTCAGCTCGGCACATCTGCCATCTACACTCCTCAGTCCGTTTCACCTCGGGACTTCCTGTCCTTGTATTATCCTTGGACACGACCCCATTGTTTTATACTCGGCCACTCCCTATTGTCCCATCTTGAGTCATGATTCTATTATCCTGTCTTTTATTATCCTATCCCCGCTTTGCATTCCTTGTTCTAATTTTGTTCGTTGTGGACAATGACCACATGCTCTGCATACCTTATTGTCCCACATTCCTTATTCCACATGTCGCTTCTTAACCTATATAAGTAGGACATGCATGTACATACTTCCTCATTCTGGGTATCGACTAGGCTTAGGCCCTTCTACCTTCTTCTCTTCTGTTAAGTCCTCGACTCGGGACAGCATCCTCAGCATCCCCCCGAGTATCTGTCTGTCACAAATCTAGTGGCACGCATGGCAAGTAGGGTGCAACGCACAAGTACATTGAAGCCAACGCCACTACTCTTGGCCTGCAGGACTTGGCCATAGTCCGCCCGACCTTTCGACAACACCCCTCGGCAGTACCAAAGTCCGTCAGTACCCGACGCTTGACAAGATATCAGTAATGTATCTAATAGACAGACTCCTGAGGATAAAGGAGCTAGAGGATGCAAGTATAGTGATTGGCACAGGTATTGGAAACCCACACAGGTAGCGGGTAAGGGTAGCATGGGTAAGGGTCAGGGTCAGGATTTCTAACCCAACCCAAACCTGTACCCGCAAAAACCCATACCTGTAACAACCAGTAACAGTTTTCATGGGTACGGGTACAGGTAGACATAATATACCCAGGGATTACCTGTGCCAATCACTATGCAAGTACTGTGGGAGCAGGAATATGTTAGACCAACCTGCATGGGTCACTGGGTTAGGTGCCCTTGGGTTTGGGTATGGGTCAAGCCAAGAGCACCCATGACCTGGCCCAACCAAGCATGTCAATTATATATGCATGCATACCCAGCTATACGACATGTACCCAGAGACTTGCTCCTGTCATATATGTGCATGTATGACATGCACAAACTGCATGCACACACATATGCCATGAATATGCTATATGTGCATATTTGTATTGGCACATTTGTGTTGGCTCATGCACGTACAATGTGTTCATGTACAATGTGTTTATGTTGGCACATGTGCATACAACATGTTCATGTTGGTGCATGCACATACAACATGTTCATGTCAGTGCATGCATGTACAATGGATTTCTGTCAGCACATGCACATACAATGTGTTTGTGTCAGCACATGCATGTACAATGTATTCATGTCAGCACATGCACGTACAACATGTTCATGACAGCACATGTGTGTACAATGAATTTGTGTCAGTGTGTGTGCATACAATGTGTTTGTGTCAGCACATGTATATACAATGCATTCATTTTGGTGCATGCATGTACAGTGCGTTCATTTCAGTGTGAATGTGACATACAACATGAATGCGTGCACCCAACACCTGTTAAGTCCGCGTGTTAGGCGCTTAGCTAGTACTTCCAAAAGGGCTATCCGGGTTAGCGTGGAGGTCTGTAACGGGGCCGAGGACCAAAGACGGTAGTCGGACGGACTACGGACGGAGGTGGAAGCACCAGGAACTTAGGGTCGGTCGCGGATTGGTTCAATCCGGTCACTGAAGTGTTCGAGGTCGAAGGGACTTGGCTTCAACTTATGTGTTGCGCCCTCCTCGATCGTCTGTCCCTAATTTCAGAAAGGAGACGGGAGTTTACCGGAAATGAATCGGAAATTAGGTGGTAGACTAAGTCGATATTTGTACTGGCAAACAGTCCAGTCGACTGGGAGACTATATACATGCGACTATCCTTGTACTATCTTTGCCGGTCATAAAACAAGGAGAAAGGGAGTACAAGGGGTCAATAGGAAAGAAGAATAAGGGAGTAAGGTACGCGATAGACTGGCACGTCGGTTATCAAGATGCAGAACCTTGGTCACAGGAATTGGGTTCATCCTTCGGTGGTCGGGGAGGTTTCAGAAATGGGGGTAGGTGGTTGTGGGGGTTGGTATGGGTTTGTTGGGGGCATGGGACGTAACAGTACCCCCCCATTAGGACCGAGCCCTCGAGGTCCTTGGCTGTCGAACGATGTACGGGGTGGTCAAGACTGGTTGCTTGGCCTTCCCGGGCCTGGCTTGAGCAGATAGGCACGGTGAAAGTCTGAAACTACCTCCCTCGTGTGGTTCAGTTCTGTAGCAGGGAGCCAGGAGGTCTCTTCTTCTGTTCTTTTGTAACCAGCCCATCTGACTAGGTATCGGAGTTGGCAGCCATGACGACGATCAATCTTTGAGTCTAGGATTTCCGCTATTTCGTATTCGGGTTCCCCATTGATTTCTATTGGCAGCTGTGGTGGTATCACGTGGTTGGGGAAGGTGTTGGGGGTTGAAGGCTCCAGCATTGAGACATGGAAGACGGGGTGGATCGATCTCATGTTTTTCGGAAGGTGAAAGGTGTAGGATACCGGTCCTACTCGAGCTATGACCTCGTAGGGTCCTAGGTATTTCTCAGACAGTTTCCGGGAGGGTCTTGTGGTCCGGATGTTGTCTAATTTGAGGAAGACTTTGTCTCTGACCTTGACCTCCTGTCCTTGGGAATGGTGTTGGTCTGCAGAGGCAGCGTAGCATTGTTGGGCTGTGGATATGTTTCTGCGGAGCTCCTGGTGTAGTTCATCTAGGTCTACTGCGAAGTCGTGCGCCCTTGAGGAGGCCAGGTCTCGCTCGGGGTGGAAGGTGATGTCCGGGTGGTATCCTTTGTTGGCAAAGAAGGGCGAAATTCCAGTTGTTGCATTGGGGGCATTGTTGTAGGCAAACTCCACGATTGGGAGGAGGTCCGCCCAGTTGTCCTGTTGGTAATTGCAGTAGACCCGGAGGTATTGTTCCAACATTTGGTTCATCCATTCGGTTTGTCCGTCGCCTTCTGGATGGTATCCGGAAGTGAAGTGTAGTTTCATGTCTAGAGCCTTCCCCAGGGACCTGAAGAAGGAAGACACAAATTCTGTTCCATGGTCCAAGATAACGTGCGATGGGACCCCGTGTTTTGAAAATACGTGGAGCACAAACAACTTGGCTAGGAGGGGGGATGTGATGGTGTTGTGGGTCGGGATGAAGATGGATTGTTTGGTGAGTCAATCTACGATGACGAGGATGGAGTCGTAGCTGGCCGACGGGGGTAGTTTTTCGATGAAATCCATTGATATGGAGTTCCACGGGTGTATGGGAACCGGTAGCTGTTTCAGGAGGCCGTACGGTCGGTGTCTTTGTGTTTTGGCGCACATGCAGGTTGTGCAGGACTTGATGTAGGACTTCACGGTTTTTCGGAGTCCGGGCCACGTATACTCTCTCCTGATGAGGTCAAGCATCTGATTTTGTCCAAAGTGTCTGGAGATGGGGTGGTCGTGCTTGACTTGTAGGATTTGTAGGCAGAGGTTGTTGCTGTCTGGGACGTAGATATGCTGGTCGAGGAGGAGGAGGCTGTCTGGTGTGGCCGACCATTTTCCATTGGGGTTGTTGAGTTTTTCCGAGGTTTCTGGATCGTTTCAGATTGCTGCGCGGATGTCGTTGTGGAGTCGTTCTGTGTCCATTATTGCGGCCGCTCGTAGTGACGGGAAGTATAGTGCTGTGGCCGGTAGGGAGGCAGATAGCTGTTCTGTGGAGAAAACAGGTCGGAGGTTGTGAGGGTTGATCGTGGCGTAGTTGTTCCCTCCCTCTCTGGGGTAGACGTCCCATCGTCTGGTTAGTGCATCCAGTTTGGCTCCGAGGCACCCGGGGCAGAAACGGATGGTCATGTTAAATTGTGAAAGGTATTCTGACCATCGGACTTGTCGGCAGGTGAGAAGTTTGGTCGTTGAGAAGTATTCTAGGTTTTTGTGGTCCGTTACAATGTCGATGGGGTGGGGTGCACCTTCCAGGTAATGTCGCCAGGTTTTGAAGGCCTCGAAGATGGCGAGTAGCTCCTTATCATGTACGTCATAGTTTAGTTCTGGGGGTGAAAATGTCTGGGAGTGGAAGGCGATTGGGTGTATCTCATTGTCCGTGGGGGAGATTATGGATAAGATGGCCGCCAGGGCGTAGTCGGAGGCGTCCGTTTCAACGACGAGTTGGGAGCCGGGGGTCCATTGGCTTAACACTGGGGCTGTGGTGAAGGCCTTCTTGAGGGTTTCGAAGGACGTCCTGCAGTCTTCAGAGAAGTTCCAAGGTGTATCCTTCCGTGTCAAACAGGTTAGCGGGATCGTGATGTCTGAGTAGTTGAAAATGAAACGTCTATAGAAGTTTGAAAATCCGAGGAAGGACTGGACGTCCTTGACTTTGCGCGGCTCGGGCCAGTCCTGGATCACCTTGATCTTGTCGTTGGCCATGGTGAGGCCGTTTGGAGACAGGATATATCCCAGGTATTCCACTGTGTCGGCGTGGAATTGGCATTTGTCCGCGCGGGCATACAGGTGGTTCATTTGGAGTTGTTTTAGGACTTCACACACATGTTTCTTGTGTTCTTCCAGGTTGTCGGAGTATATCAGGATGTCATCTAGATAGACCAGTACCGATACGTCAAGGAGGTCGGAGAAGATGTCGTTCATGAGGCGTTGAAAGGTGGCTGGAGAGTTGCTCAATCCGAAAGGCATGACACGCCATTCAAAGGATCCGTAGCGGGTGCGGAAGGCAGTTTTCCACTCGTCGCCTTCTCGGATGCGGACGAGGTGACATGCATGTCGTAGGTCTATTTTAGTGAAGATTCTAGCCTTACAGGGGCTGTCGAGTAGGTCAGAGATGCGGGGCAATGGGTACCGGTCCTTTTTTGTGATTTTGTTGAGTCCTCTAAAGTTGACGCATAATTGTAGGGAACCGTCCTTCTTTCGGGCGAACAGGACGGGTGCCCCGCCAGGTGAGCGGGATGGGCAGATGAAACCCATGGATATGTGTTTGTCCAAGAATTCGCGTAGCGATTTCAGCTCGCTTTCTGACAAGGAGTAGATGGGGCCAAAGGGGGGTGAGGCTCCTTCCTCTAAGTCTATCTTTAGGTTGTAGGGTCGGTGTGGGGCCAGGGTGTTGGCACGCTTTTTACTAAAGATGTCCTGAAATTTGTGGTATTCGTCTGGGACGTTGGATAGGTCTACGGGGCCGTCCTTGGTTCTGTCGAGGTCAGAGAGTAGTAGTTGAAAGGTCTGGGTACCTTCCATCTTTGAGATGTGGGCGAATGCTGCTGCAGTGATCAATGCCACCTTGGGCACAATGAGTGGTTTTCTCGGGGGGTCAGGTGAATGACCAGAGGGGGCTATAGGTTCGGGTGGTTTCACAGAGTCGGTCGGCGGCGGGGGCCTGAAGGATATGTTGCCCAAAACCCAGTCAATCGTTGGATTGAAGCGGGTGAGCCAGTTATGTCCCAAGACCACCGAGCAGCTCGAGTCTAGCAGAGTTATGAAAAAGGTCACGGAGTGTCGTTCCCCTTGGGGGAAGCAAACTGGAAGTTCAATGGTCTTGCGAATGGAGGAGTTAGAGGTCCCGTCGAAAAGTCTTAGCGGAATGGGCGTGATGTCTTGGCACTGAAGGTTGTATCTAGATGCTAGTCCCAAATCCAGGAAGCAGTGTGTCGATCCTGAGTCAACGAGCATGTTCAGGTGTTGTCCTGGTAGGGAGTCAGAGGTTAGGCGAATGGTCAGTGCATTTGGGCTTGAGAGGGTGGATGCGTTGAGTCGGAGTATGACGGGAGTGTCGACGGCTTCGGAACGTTCCTTCGTCCGTGCTGGGGTTGTTGCTGCCGAGTTGGTGCTCTCCTTCTTGGGGCATTTTCTGGCCCTGTGGCCTGCTTTGCTGCAGAACAAGCAGGGGTCTTGCCTGAAATGGAATTATCGTTCCAGGGGCATGAGTTTCCCATTCTTGTCAAGTTTGGGCATCTGTTGGTGGTCGAGTGTCCGGGTGAGTTCCTTGGTGACCTCCGATTTTCGTTCCCAATATCGTGTGTCGATGGATCGGGACAGGAGGCGAGGTTCCGGCAGAGAGGATGGTTTTCCTATTCTAGCTATTTCGTCCTTAATTCTCCCGGGGAGCCCCTTATAGTATTGATAGCGAAGGGCGGAGTCGTCTCAATGGGTACAGGTGGCAAGGTGGTTGAACTCAACCATATATTCCGTGACGCGTTGGTCGTTACACATGTGGAGTTTCTCGAGGTCCAGTTCCGCCTCGCCTTCCGGGTCATAGGGGCCAAAATGTGTTTTGAGTTTGGAAGTGAATTTGTCATAATCGTGGAGCCAGAGGGGTTCGTCATGGGCGGTGAAGGTGGGTTTGAAGTAGTCCAGGGTGGTTCCGGTTAAATACGATAGCACGTAGGTTACTTTGGTGCTACTGGTGTTGAAGGTTTCTGGGTCATCCCGAAAAATTAGGTTGCACTGTACAAGGAAGGTTTGTAATTTTCTGGGGTTGGAACCATCGAAGGGGTCTGGGTTTCGAATTTTTGTGGGAGGTCTCGATTTCTTGGAGGTAGCTAGGCTGTTTGCTAGCGTAGTGATGGCTTTGGCGAGATTTGTCATGTTTTCCAGTGGTACGGGGGCGCTCTTCGAGAGTGGTGCCCGTAAAAAGAGGGGTCTCGTGCATGCTCGTAAAAATCTTGCTCGTGCCTTATTTTTCATGATGATCAGGAGTGTGAGTACGAATATACTGTTAAGTCTGCATGTCAGGCACTTAGCTAGTACTTCCAAAAGGGCTATCTGGGTTAGCGTGGAGGTCCGTAACGGGGCCAAGGACCGAAGACGGTAGTCAGACAGACTACGGACGGAGGCGGAAGTGCCAGGAACTTAGGGTCAGTCGCGGATTGGTTCAATCCGGTCACTGAAGTATTTGAGGTCGAAGGGACTTGGCTTCAACTTATGTGTTGCGCCCTCCTCGATCGTCTGTCCCTAATTTCAGAAAGGAGATGGGAGTTTACCGGAAATGAATCGGAAACTAGGTGGTAGACTAAGTCGATATTCGTACTAGCGAACAGTCCAGTCGACTGGGAGACTATATACATGCGACTATCCTTATACTATCTTTGCCGGTCATAAAACAAGGAGAAAGGGAGTACAAGGGGTCAATAGGAAAGAAGAATAAGGGAGTAAGGTACGCGATAGACTGGCGCGTCGGTTATCAAGATGCGGAACCTTGGTCACGGGAATCGGGATCGGGCTAGTGGGGGCTCGGACAGACGTCACGGGAACGGGAACCATGGAAGGTGATCGTTCGTCCTTCAGTGGTCGGGGAGGTTTCAGAAACGGGGGTAGGTGGTTGTTGGGGTTGGTATGGGTTTGTTGGGGGCATGGGACGTAACAACACCTGTCCACCCATGGGAAAAAACACATGGGTTGATGGGTTCAGGTTCCCTGTGGGTTGGGTGCAGGTCACCCACATTTGACCCATGGGTGACCTATGCCATTCCCTAAGCAGGAAACACTGGGATAAAGAATGCAAGTATACATATACCCAGCCCAACAAGAAATTCTACAAGATTAATTCCAAGCTGGCTACCAGAGAACTAGGGGACATCCAGGCTTAAGAAGATTATGACAAACCTCTATGACCAATTAAGCCTGGAAGAAAAGTTTCTGGATGATGAACAAGCTCAAGGTTATCAAACTACTACAGAAATTGCAGAAGAAATCCCTGACATGCAGGAAACTACTGAGTACAGTGAGAAGACTAAGTTGATATTCAAACTAGCAAACAGTCCAGTGGAGTGGAGGTTTATATACGTGGAAAACCCCCTTGTATTTTTAAAGAATGTACTGAGAAAAGAACAAGGGCAGACAAGTACAGGGGGACTGATGTACAATGAATGGAAAGAACAAGGGGACAATATGTCAGGAACCTCAGGGACATATAGATGCAGGATTGTGGGATTGTGGGAGTGTGGGGACATGGGATTGCAGGGTCACAGGATCATGGGATCACAGAGGAATGGAAAGAACTTCATCATCCAGCTTTACTGGATTGAGTGTGACAGGTCATCTTGCAGGAAGTGGACTCAAGTCCACTGGCTTGTTAGTGCCTGTACATTGACTAAGGGCACAGGCTATAAGACTATTCAGATACATTCACACATGAGGAGGTTCAAAGAAATTTACTGAGCTCAGACTCTACCAGAGGAGACAGGTGAGGGCATGAATTGAGAAGGGGAACAGAGAGCAGCACATTTGAGACACAAAAACATCACCATTCGCACACAGGCATGGACAAGCCCCAGGCTTTGCCCAAGGAGCACAAGTAGAGATCAATAAATAAAAGACAGATAGAAACAAATTTGCAACCACTGCTTTGTATACCTTTTCTTATATAGGGCACT
>QLPG01006268.1:1562-11706 GCA_003314385.1 Gomphus sp. MG54
GGCAAGTAGGGTGCAACGCACGAGTACGTTGAAGCCAACGCCACTACTCTTGGCCTGCAGGACTTGGCCATAGTCCGCCCGACCTTTCGACAGTACCCCTCGGCAGTACCGAAGTCAGTCAGTATCCGACTCCTGACAGTAGTGAGAAGAGCCTCGTGAGGATGCCGAGGGGGTCGGCTCGAGCGAAGGACTTTAGAAATAGGGAACGGACAAAGGGGTGCGAACCAATTGATATTCTGAGTGAGGAACTATCTACATACATCCCACTACTTATATAGTTAAGAAGCAAGATGTGGAACAGGGTGGCGTAAGGAATGGAGACAATAAGGTATGAAGTAACCACATGGGGGCATTGTCCACAGTGATCAGAAATAGAATAAGGAATGTAAGTGGAATTAGAATAATAGAGTATGGCTGAGAATAAGATAATGAAATGGTGGGCGAGAATAGAACAATAGAGGATGGCCCAAGATAAAACAATGGCAGTGGCCAGGACAATGAGTGGCCGTTATGTTGTTTGGGGGAAACGTGTTAAGGAGTGGATAGGGGGTGAAGGAACAATGAAGAGGAATGGACGAGAGGAGTGGTCCATATGATGTACTGGGTGTATCAAGCTGAGGCTACACGGTAGTGCAAGATGATGTAGGTAAGGGCCAGTTGGTCGGTATTCCTGAGTGAGTCGGTACTCGGTGTTGTGGGCTTGACAATGCTGAACAGTTTGTGTCCATTTTTGAGGACCACCTGCTGCCCAGCCTGGAAGAAAGTGGAATTCCTGAGGAACAGGTAATTTTTCAACAGGACAATGACCCAAAGCACAAGTCAAAGAAGGCCAAGAACTGGATGGAAAACAACAATATCACTCTCCTTGACTGACCTGCACATTCTCCAGATGTGAATCATATTGAGCACCTCTGGGATCATACAAAAAACAGGCTTAATGAGTATCCAACACCACCCAAAGGAGTTTGGAAAATTTGAGAGAGAGTAGAGGAGATATGGAATAACATACCACCAGACGTGTTTCAGAATTTGATAGAGAGTATGCCTAGAAGACTTGAGGCAGTAATTAAGGCTAAGGGGGGAAATACCAAGTACTAAAATCACAACTTACTATTTCTCTGATACCCTCTCACAAAACTGAGTCAATGGGCCCTTGATTTGAATTGCCCATATCTTCATCACCCCTGATTGGAATTATACATTTTTTTAATGGTTGCATAGCCCTGATCAGATTGTTTCTTGATTCACCAACACTTTTTCATATATGTTTTACATTCAAATAGTCAAAGAGTAGATGAGGGATGGGGATGGGGAATGTGGGTGATGATTGTACCAAGCTGAGACCAAAGTACCAAGTGATATATGTGTGGATTGGTCACTTGTGTGTGGAATTAGACTGATTGTTTGGTTGGCACTTCTGAGTTACTATTTTTGTATGGAGCCAACTTGCCAGTCCCTTCCCAGGGAGCCAGCCACATTTATTGCATCATGGGTGTGCAAGCATGCATCAGTATTGCACACTGGTTGACATGGAAAACGATAAGAAATAGAAATATTTTGCAGATTGACCTCTCAGGGGTGAGGTGTATATATCAACCCTACAGCAGCAAGTAATCGCTTTCTGCTATCTTTACCAGGTTCTCCACCATGCAAGTGGACAGTACTTTGCCAATTGTATCAAGCAGCATATGCACCTGGGACCATGTAGTCTACCTTCCCTGGCTGGTGCAATACCTTTGTGATCAAATCTCTCTACTCTGCTGGGTATACCCCAAGCTCAAATGTTGTATAAAATAGAGGCCCTATGTATGGCAAAAGGATGTTAATGCAATGTTTAATAAGTATATTAGAATACCATTCTTACTTGGTGCTTTGAATAAGTTGAGATTGTCTGTTGCCCTCTATACCTGTTTATCAGAGATTGGTTAGAACTTAAATGCTAGAGTGGGATATTCATAGTCTTCTGGTACTTGCTCTATCCCTGCTACCTGCTCTGAGAAAAATATGGTGAAAAGCAGCTCCACTTTTTGTTTGTTAGTTTCTGCCACCAGGTATGTTCCATTCTCTCATTGTCAAGTACACATACCGAGTATCCAGTAACTTGGTACTGCTGACTGTGCAATCAGTCTATGTCCATGCACAAGTGACCAAAGCCATATGCAAGTCACTTGGTATGTTGGTCTTGGCTCAGCACATTCACCATCCACATTCCTCATTCCCATCCCTCATCCACTCCCCCTCATCCACTCCTTCCTCATTCATCATTCATCATCCATTAATCCCAACTGTCTACTCTTTATCCCTGGGCATGTTCTACCTCGGGACATTTTGTCCTTGTTTAATCCTTGGTCATAACCCTATTATTTTATAGTCAGTCACCTTCTATTATCTTATTCTTGGCCACATTTCTATTATCTCACTTCTATTGTCCTATTCTTGTCTCCATTCCTTATGCTATTCTTGATCATTGTAGATAATGCCTCCATATGCTCTGTATACCTTGTTGTTCTCCATTCCTTATTCCACATCTCGCTTTTTAATCTATATAAGTAGTGCATGCATATAGATAGTTCTTCATTCTGGATATCAACTTGGAATAAGCCTCCTTGTCTTCCCTCCTCCCATCTTAAGTCCTTCCTTGGGAAAACACCCTCACAGTGTCAAGTGTTGGGTACTGACGGACTTTGGTACTGCCAGGGGGTGTTGTCGAAAGGTCGGGCAGACTATGGCCAAGTCCTGCAGGCCAAGAGTAGTGGCTTTGGCTTCAACGTACTCATGCGTTGTGCCCTACTTGCCATGCATGCCACTGTATTTGCAACAGACAGATACTTGGGGGGATGCTGAGGATGCCAGCCCGAGTCAAGGACTTAACAGAAGAGAAGAAGGTAGAAGGGCCTAAGCCTAGTCAATAACCAGAATTAGGAAATATGTACATGCATGTCCTACTTATATAGGTTAAGAAGCGACATGTGGAATAAGGAATGTGGGACAACAAGGTATGCAGAGCATGTGGTTATTGTCCACAACGAACAAAATTAGAGCAAGGAATGCAAAGCAGGGATAGAACAATAAAAGACCGGATAATAGAATTGTGACTCAAGATGGGACAATGGGGAGAGGCTGAGTATAAAACAATGGGGTCGTATCCGAGGATAATACAAGGACAGGAAGTCCCGGGGTGAAACGGACCGAGGAGTGTGGATGGCGGATGTGCCGAGGTGAGACCGGTGCACCAAGTGTTATGCATGCGGTGTGGGCACTTGGTCGTGGATATAGAATGATTGCTCGGTCAGCACTGCCGGCGGATGGGTCTGTCAAGTCCACGTACCGAGACCCATCCACCGGCAGTGCCGACCAAGCAATCAACCTATATCCACGACCAAGTGCCCGCATTGCCTGCATAACACTTGGTGCGCCGGTCCCAGATCGGCACATTCGCCATCCACACTCCTCGGTTTGTTTCACCTCGGGACTCCCCGTCCTTGTATTATCCTCGGACGCGACCCTATTGTTTTATATCCGGCCACTCCCTATTGTCCCATTTCGAGTCACGATCCTATTATATTGTCCTTCATTGTTCTATCCCCGCTTTGCATTCCTTGTTCTAATTTTGTTCGTTGTGGGCAACAACCATGTGCTTTACATACCTTGTTGTCCCACATTCCTTATTCCACATGTCGCTTCTTAACCTATATAAGTAGGACATGCATGTACATACTTCCTCATTCTAGGTATCGACTAGGCTTAGGCCCTTCTACCTTCTTCTCTTCTGTTAAGTCCTCAACTCAGGCCGGCATCTTCAGCATCCCCCTGAGTATCTGTCTGTTGTAAATACAGTGGCACACACGGCAAGTAGGGCGTAACGCACGACTACGTTGAAGCCAACGCCACTACTCTTGGCCTGCAGGACTTGGCCATAGTCCGCTCGACCTTTCGACAACACCCTTCGGCAGTACCAAAGTCCGTCAGTATCTGACTCCTGACAGGGTCTCAGTATGTGGACTTGACACACAGGTACTTCATCTGTAAGAAATCAGTGGCACACATGGAAAGTAGGGTGCAAAACATGAGTACATTGAAGCCAAGCCACCCCAATTGGTCTCCAGGACTTGGCTGATTCCTACTAATCCCATGAAGCCAGTACTATTATAGTAGCACTCGGCCCATGCATGGTCGGCATTCCCAATGCCTGACACTCATGCTGACACCAGCATTGGGATTCATGCTCTTCCCCCATCTGTTGCACCTGACAAGGAATATCTGTGCACTATCTATACTGTCTTCAGATCTATGTTGTCCAGGAAATTCTTCCAGTGTCCTTCTTATACTTCTAATAGCCTCTGTATAGCAATTTCTAGCAACTCTGTATGCTTTGTGGGCCACATCTGCTAAGTTGCCCTCTGCATATATAAGCTCCTTCCCAGACACATTGTTTCTTCCCTGCCCTGCTTTAGCTGCAATAACCACCATCACTTTGTATAGTAGCTTTTCTGTTGTTTCTGAGATGGTCATAGTCAATTCCCATATGTGTCTGTGGAAATGTTACTTAGAGGGGTGGCACTGGCTCACCAATAGCTTGTATGAGCCAGAGCTGTTTATTATATACCTTTCAGTATACCTGCCTGTAGTTCAGCTTCAGTGTCTGTGTGCTAGCCTTCAAAGTGACATCAAGTATGGTATGTACTGAGAGGTGGTCACTTTTTGGAGGCCAGTCATCTGCCACTGTCCTACAGCCAGTTAGACTTTCCACTAGTGAAGAAGATGTGAAGGCATTATCTGTGCAGGTATAGTCTCCTATGGCCATTGCCCTGAGCATAGGCATCTCTTTAGGCAGCACCATTTGTAAATCATGCCTTGTGACTGTATCTAGCAACACCTGTGCCTCATCCAGGTTGGCTCTGTGAAAAGGTGCAAATTCCACAGCTCATATCACATCAGGTGATGTCTGTTTAAATCCACTAACTATAACATACCTTCTACATTTTGTCCTTGCATTTCATCCTCTGCTGAATGCCTCTGTAGATACCTTACATGTTACTGAGTCTACTTTACCATACTGACCAAGTGCCAAACATCTAATTCCATGCACAGGTGAACAAGTCATTCACAAGTCACTTAGTATGTCAGTGTCAAGCTTTGGGTACTGATGGACTTTGGTACTGCCAAGGGGTGTCATTGAAAGGTCGGGCAGACTATGGCCAAGTCCCACAGGCCAAGAGTAGTGGCATTGGCTTCAATGTACTTGTGCGTTGTGCCCTACTTGCCATGCATGCCACTGGTTTTGCAACAGACAGATACTCGGGAGGATGCTGATGATGCCAGCCCGAGTTGAGGACTTTACAAGGAGAAGAAGGTAGAAGGGCCTAAGCCTAGTCGATACCCAGAATGAGGAAATATGCACATGCATGTCCTACTTATATAGGTTAAGAAGTGATATGTGGAATAAGGAATGTGAGACAACAAGGTATGCAGAGGATGTGGTTATTGTCCACAACAGATAAAATTAGAATGAAGGGATGCAAAATGGGGATAAAACAATAAGGGATAAGATAATAGAGATGTAGCCAAGGATAGGACAATAGGGAGTGGCCAAGTATAAAACAATGGAGTCGTGACCGGGGATAATACAAGGACAGGAGGTTCCGAGGGGAGATGGACCAAAGGGTGAAGACAGGGAGTGTGGATGGTGGATGTGCCAAGCCGAGACCTGCATATCAAGTGTTATGCATGCAGCATGGATACTTGGTCATGGATATAGGATGGTTGCTCAGTCAGCAATGCCCAATAGATGGGTCTCAGTACGTGTACTTGACAGTCAGTCTTGGCTTGGTACATTCATCATTTACATTTTCTTCTATTCATCATCCATTATTCCTAACCCATTTATTCTTTTTTTCCCCATCCTATTTTTACCTCAGGATATTTCTATTGTTTGATTCTCAGTCATGACCCTATTGTTTTATGTTTGGTCACATTCTAGTGTCTTATTTGAGGTCACATTCTTATTGTTTTATGCTCGCTCATATTCCATTGTCCTAGTTTCAGCCATAATCTATTGTTTTATTCTTGGTTATTGTCAGGCACTGAAAATGCTGATGATGCATAGGCCTAGTACTGATGCAAAAGTACCAACTTCACAATGCTGGCAGGGGATCAGCCAAGTCCAGTAGACCAATCAGGGTTTCTTGGCTTCTATGTACTCATGCATTGTGCCCTACTTTCCATACATGCAACTAATTTCAGAGGGGAGAGGAACTTGGGACAGTGCCAAGAGTGTTGGCCTGAATAGGGACTTCAGACAGGAGGATAGGGGAAGGTGTATGCCAAGTTGATATTCAGAATGAGGAACCATCTACATCCATACACTACTTATGTAGGTTAAGAACCACATGTGGAACAGGGTGGCATAAGGTATAAAAAAGGGATAAGATATAGAGAGCATGTGGGAGCATTGTCTACAATGCTCAAGAATAGAACAATAAAATATAGCCAAACATAAAGCAATAAGAGTATGACCAACCAAGATAGGACAATAGATTGTGACCAAATATAAAACAATAGGGCCCAGAATAAAATAATAGAAATGTCCCAAGGTGAAATGGGATGGGGAATAAAGGAATAATTGGTTAGGAATAATGGAAAATGAATAAAAAAATGTGAATAATGAATAAACTGGAAGGTATGAATGGTGAATGTACCAAGCCAAGACCAATGTACTAAGTGACTTGTGAATGACCTGGTCACCTGTGTAGAATTAGACATTTGATGTTTGGTCAGTATGACCAAGTGAACCAATGCTCAGTATATGTACTTAACAGTTAAGCCCACTGTTCTATTTTTGGCTATGCTCCATATGCTTTCCATACCTTATTCTCCTTTTGTATACCTTATGCTACCCTGTTCCATATCTTCTACCTCCAGTTCTCAACCTATACAAGTAGCATATGGATGTAGATAGTTCCTCATTCTGAATATCAACTTGGCATATGACTTTGCAACTGCCATATCCTCCTGTCTGCAGTCCTTACTTGGGCCAACACTCCTGGCACTCTCTGGAGTTTCTTTTTCCTCTGAAATCAGTGGCACACACAGAAAGTAGGGTGCAATGCATAAGTACGTTGTAGCCATCCATGTCTGATCAGTCTACTGGACTTGGCCAATACCCAGCCAGCATTGTGAAGTCAGTACTTTTTCATTAGTACTTAGCCCATGCAACCTCGGCACTTCCCATGCTTGACACATGGCTCTTATACTGTCAGATGGCATGCATTCACAGTAGATGTTAATAATGAGTACATTACCCAATCTTATCTTGATTATTACTACCATGGCATCAGGAATTTCCATTTCCATAGCTCTCCATGCACTTGTGGCTATCTTCTTCCTCATCAGCAGTGTCAAGCATTGGGTACTGACGGACTTTGGTACTGCCAAGGGGTGTTGACGAAAGGTCAGGCGGACTATGGCCAAGTCCTGCAGGCCAAGAGTAGTGGCATTGGCTTCAATGTACTCGTGCGTTGCACCCTACTTGCCATGCGTGCCACTGTATTTGCAACAGACAGATACTTGGGGGGTGTCAGGAGTCGGATACTGACGGACTTTAGTACTGCCGAGGGGTGTTGTCAAAAGGTCGGGCGGACTATGGCCAAGTCCTGCAGGCCAAGAGTAGTGGCGTTGGCTTCAACGTACTCGTGCATTGCGCCCTACTTGCCGTGCATGCCACTGTATTTGCAACAGACAGATCCTCAGGGGGATGCTGAAGATGCCGGCCCGAGTCGAGGACTTAACAGAAGAGAAGAAGGTAGAAGGGCCTAAGCCTAGTCGATACCCAGAATGAGGAAGTATGTACATGCATGTCCTACTTATATAGGTTAAGAAGCGACATGTGGAATAAGGAATGTGGGACAACAAGGTATGCAGAGCATGTGGTCATTGTCCACAACAAACAAAATTAGAACAAGAAATGCAAAGCGGGGATAGAACAATAAAAGACAGGAGAATAGAATGTGCCCGAAGATAGGACAATAGGAGGTGCCAGACTATAAGACAAGGTCGGTAACCGAGGATAGTACAAGGACAGGAAGTCCCGAGGTGGGATGGACCGAGGAATGTGGGTGGTGTAGGAATGAGGGGTGTGACCGATATGCGCATCTGGCCGAGAACAACTCATTGAATGGTTCGTACTTGGTTACTAATGGAGTGTTTTTAGTCGGTACTGCCGAGTTTATCGGATCCTCGGTACGTGTACTTGACAGGGGGATGCTGAGGATGCCAGCCCAAGTCGAGGACTTAACAGAAGAGAAGAAGGTAGAAGGGCCTTGTAAGGAGCCGGATACTGACGGACTTCGGTACTGCCAAAAGGTGTTGTCGAAAGGCCGGGCGGACTATGGCCAAGTCCTTCAGGCCAAGAGTAGTGGCGTTGGCTTCAATGTACTCGTGCGTTGCGCCCTACTTGCTGTGCGTGCCACTGTATTTGCAACAGACAGATACTCAGGGGGATGCTGAAGATGCCGGCCTGAGTCGAGGACTTAACAGAAGAGAAGAAGGTAGAAGGGCCTAAGCCTAGTCGATACCCAGAATGAGGAAGTATGTACATGCATGTCCTACTTATATAGGTTAAGAAGCGACATGTGGAATAAGGAATGTGGGACAACAAGGTATGCAACACATGTGGTCATTGTCCACAATGAGTAAAATTAGAATAAGAGATGTAAGGTGGAAATAGAACAATGAAGGACAGAATAATAGGACGAGCCCTAGCACAATAGGAAGTGCCCGATTGTAAAACAAGGCCATGACCGAAGATAACACAAGGGCAGGAAGTGCCGAGGTGAGGCAGACCGAGGAGCTAGGAGTGGGCGTAGGAATGAAGGATGTGACCGATATGTGCGCCCGACCGAGAACGACTCATTGAATGGTTCGTGCTTGGTTATTAATGGAGTATTTTAGTCGGTACTGCTGAGTTATCGGGTCCTCGGTACGTGTACTTGACAGTATCCCCCCCTTAGCGGCTGAACCCATGAAGCCAATAGTCAGAGACTGAATATACGGTTCAGAACGCCTAAACATGATGTCATGCGAAGGTTCGAATCTGGCGCCCTTTGCTTCTTTCCATCCCCTCTGGAACACGTAACAGCAACACATCAAAATCACCAAAAATGGAATACACGCCCAATGTACGCGAGTTGGAGGAGACAGTTCGGGCCGATGGTGCTTCGGTACTGAATACGGCAGGGGAGGTGACGGAAAACAAAGTGGTAAGTCCTGGAAAACAGGGAATGGATGCTGAAATTCAGGCAATCGTCGAACAGCATGTGGACCGAGAGGTTGAAGCCTGTCAGGCCGAATTGGTCAGGCAGGAGGATACAAGGGTGTCTGAAGAACGTGTGGAGAATGGTGGCCTCGAGGATCTTGGGGCACCCACTGTCCAGGACGTAGAGACCACGGAAAACCCGGGGATCTTGGAGGTTATTCCAACCCGAGGGGATGGGGGTATGGAAACGACGGGTGGGGGAGCGATGAAGCGTCCTAGAGTGGCCGAGGTATGAGCCGAGAATTTATTTTTTTGTCGTTTTTTGATTGATTTATTTTTTGCAGGCGGCCAATGAAGAGCTGTCCCCAACTCTTCATCCTTCGTGCGAGGAGTGTGAGAGGCGGGGTCGCGAGTGCCACGTTTTGGGGCCGGGTTCTGCGTGCCGGGAATGTAGACGGCACAATTCCGGTTGTAGTTTGGCCGTATCGTGGGTTTCTCGGACCGAGAGTCCTCTGGACGATGATGAGGGGGATAGTGGTCAGGGAGACGGGAGTGGGACTGAAATAGTGGAGGAACCGGTGACGAAGAGGCCAAGGCAGCATTCGGGATCTCGGCCTCTTATTGACATCTGGGGGGATCTGTTACAGGAGCAGAGGCGGATGAGTCAAGCCCTTGTCCACATGGTGGAAGGGGTTCGGATGGCTGGTCATGCGATTGTGTCCATGCGTGAGGATCGGCGCGGGGTGTCGGGAGGTTCGGGAGGTTCAGGCGGAGGCGAGGTTAGGTCGGTGGGTGATGATGAAGGCGACAGGGAGAGGGAGGAAGAAGGGAAAGGAAAACAGGGGGAAGATGGTGGTGAAAGTAACTAGGATGTTTTTAGAAACGACTATG
>QLPG01006274.1:0-27918 GCA_003314385.1 Gomphus sp. MG54
TCCTCCGAGCTCTAGTCATCATGTGTTAAGACCTTTTCTGTCTCCACTCGGTGGTTTCTGGGCCTTTTAGCCTCGGAGTTGGTTGGAGTTCAAAGTCGGACTTCGGACCTGTATCAGGCCTTGGAGCTGATCGGAGTTTGAAATGGAACCTCGGAGTTGGATCGGAGTTTAAAGAGGGTCGTCCCCTGACAGTTGCACGACATACGCAAAAATAGACTGTAAAATGAATTTATAACGGTCTATTTGATTACTGTTTCCCCCCTGATTATAAGCTAGAGCTAAGACGGAAATTGATGAACTCTTACCAAGGGAGGAAACAATTTATTGATTTGCAAGGGATGTGAAGTTCCTAGCAAAAAGGTTCCCCGATATCACGAAGCGACAAATTACGGAGATTGTATGGGATGGAGCTGCCCAGTATATCCAACTCGAATGGATTAAGGTCCGGTGTAGTCCAGAAGACATGGTATATAAAAGGTTGATTCTCCTAGGAGAAAGGTATGAGGCAGCTGAGCAGCTTCATCTTAAGGAAAGAAATAGGTTTAATTACTAAGAAAGAGATGGACTCCAAAGGGGGACCAATACCTATATGAATCCTAGTGGGAAAATGTTCCAGAAAAATGACAACCCCAAGCATAGTCAAAAAGGGAACAATTTGGATAAAAAGACTTCCCCAAAGGGACCTTCACCAATCAGCACACTTAGTAATAACAATACTAGAAATAACCGCAATACACACAAGGTTAATCACTCTAAAGAGAAGTTGAATCAGTTGCGAGCTGAAGGACGATGCTTCACCTGTGAGAAAGAGGGCCATGCATCTCAAAACTGCCCTGCTAAACATACCGCACCTGCCCCAAAAGTAGCCTCACATTCAATAAATTTTGCAAAGCTTGAGCGGCTGGCAAAAAAATCGAAAGGAAGTCGAATTGTAGGCCTTTGGGCTCGCTCTCATATGTGTGAAAAGCAGTGATAATGACTCAGATGCCAAGTACATTAAAAGAACTCTGGAAAAATACTTTGAACCAGAGGAATCTATAATATTGGGAATAGCACCTACCTCCCAGTTCCAGATAACAAAGGTGGGCGATGGATATCATATAATTGACAAGGTCCATCTGGGTTTCCCGCTTTTCCTCAAGAAAGGTACAATTAATCTGGAGGGCGAGGGCCTCGAAAGCCTATATCTAGCGAATGAGTCCAACTTTAAAAGGGCTCAGGAGCAAAGAAATAAAAGGGCATGAAACTTATTCTGTGTTCTCTTGCGGGAATGCTTTGAGAAGTTCTATCAGGACCCCCGACTGGGTCAGGTAGTAGGGAAAAACCGCTTTACAGTTTCCCAATTAGACAGCATTAGCTATCAGGTTACCGACTGGGATCACTGTGAACTGATGCACCGAATCTACAAGAACAACCTTAGGAAGAAAGACCTGGATGTTCCAACTATCCTGGGCAAGACAATGAGGTTAGCTTGCAGGATGAAGATGGATCCTTCACCGTTCCGTCTCCCAAAATGGTTAAAAAGATGGCTTTCATTGGAGGAACAACCTACTCACTCAGATCCAAATGGGTTAGCTTGCAAACTGAATGCCGTGACCATGACCAGTCAACATCGGTCTAAGAAAAAGTTCAATAAGAATAAATCTATAGAGGAGGAAACATTAGAATGCACAGCGATGCATGTAAAAGATTTCACAAGGAGGATACCTCGACCAGTGGTCATAGAGACCTTCATAAATGGCAAAGCAACACGTACCCTCCTTGATAGCGGATCGTTGTCTGATTTCATGTCTACTACACTGGCAGATCAATTACAAGTGTCGAAAGTGGCCTTAGAACGGCCATTATCACTTCAGCTAGCTGTACATGGGTCAAGGTCTAAGGTTAATTATTGCACAACAGTAGAATTTCGCTATCAAAACATAAAAAGTGAACGGCGATTTGATATAGCGAATTTGGATAGCTATGACCTTATATTGGGGACCCCATTCCTCTATCAACATAAGGTATTATTTGGTCTAAACCCAACACGGGTGATGATAGGAAGCGACACAGCCCTCCCCTTAGAAGGAGCCAAGTTAAACCTGGTTTCTTCAGCAGCGACTTTACTATATGACGACCAAATCGAAGGACTTCAAGAACAGCTTCGAAGAGAGGCATCAAATTTATGCCCTGATACCGAGAAAGTGGAACTCCCACCTATGCATGAAATAAACCATAGCATTCCTATTATTGATGAGAATAAGATATATCCCTGGAGGGCGTCCAAATGCCCAGAGTCATTAAAAGAACTATGGTGAGCGAAGAAAAATGCTTACCTGACAAATGGACGATGGCGGGTAGCATATGGCACCAATGCTAGCCCCATGCTAATACTGACCAAGGCATCAAAAGGAGATGGTAAAGTCTGTATTAGGATGGTAGTAGATAAACGAGAGCAAAACAAAAACACGAGAAAACTCACTACACCATTGCCAGACATAGAAACGATACTTTGCAACGTCGTGCGACACCAGTATAGAAGCCTAATAGATGGCAAGGATGCTTATAAGCAGATACATGTTATACCGGAACATGTGCGATGGACCTTGTTTACTACACCTGATGGTACTATGGAAAGCCTGACCCTCTAGCAAGGAGACTGTAATGGGCCAGCAATGTATCAGACATTAATGAACCACATATTCTCTGCTTACATAGGAGTATTCATGGATGTGTATTTAGACGATATAGTGATTTACTCCAATACGATAAAGGAGCACGTAGAGCACATACGATCCGTATTCAATGTCTTAAGACAGCAGAAGCTTTTCTTGAGCGCTGAAAAAATGCATTTCTTTGCGAAAGAATTGAAATTATTAGGGCATATCATAAATGACAAGGGAATTCAAATGGATCCTCACAAGGTGGATTCTATTGAGAATTGGAAAATACCGACCAATAAAGGACTTCTGAGTAGCTTTTTGGGAGCCGTTGGATATCTGGCCAACGATTGCTAAGGTATTCGGATTCCTATAGCCGTACTGTCACCTCTGACTGGGTCCTCCAAGAACTGGAAATGGGGACCTACGGAACAGCGTGCCTTTGAGAAGGTAAAGGAAGTGATAGTGCAGCACCGAAACAAATGCAGGGTGGCTATAAATTACTCACCGGATGCTGAATCCATTAATTTAGTGACGGACACCTGTATGACAGGTGCCATTGGCGTGCTCTCACAAGGAAACAACCTGGATAAGGCAAAAATAGTCAGCTTTTGGTCAGGAAAATTCAATTCAGCCCAACAAAACTACCCCGTACATGAGCAAGAGCTCCTAGCGATAGTTGAGTCCCTAAAAAGATTCAAACCGCAATTGCTGGGCATTAAATTTCGAATATTTTCTGACCACAAGTCTCTGGAATGGATTATGAGTCAGAGACACATGTCTCCAAGGCAGCACAGATGGGTGGACTTACTAAACCAGTTCAATTTTGAGATCTGTTATATTCCAGGAGAAACAAATGTAATGGCAGACTCACTGTCACGTATATATAGCGATGAAGTACCTGGAGTTATGCATGCTGAAAGTGAATACGTCAGTAAAGATGATTCAGATAACGATGAAGGGAAGCTGGACATATCAACTCCGATATACACGGGTTTGGAAGCATGAGCATTAAGCTTGGGAGCTATCAGAAAATCTGAGCACATAGGAAGAAAACCCCATACCTGGTGGAACACGCACCATGAAAAGGAAATAATTGACGAACCAATGAGGGACCTGGAGGGACCAGATCAAGGGGCTTGGGACATGGACAGTGTTAGTGCACTAAATGAGAGACCCTTAACGAGGGACCTGGCAGAAGTGGCCAACGCACCTGAGAGCGATCACAATTCAATGTCGGGTGCAGAAAATGTGATATCCAAGGCACATGAGGACCCTAATTCAAGGATAGCCCCTGCATTAACTGAGGTCATATCAGAGCGCGAGCCTGAAATAAACCTACCTGATGATTTCAGAGGCAGGTATGGAGAGGATCGGTTCTTTGAGACGATATTGAAAAAACCCACAGAATATAAGGACTTCCGTGTCGAGAATGGGCTGGTATTCTTGATGAGAGATGACCGGAAGGTCCTGTGTATACCGAACATATCATTGGGAATGCGCAAGTTATGGGAGATAATAATTACTCACGCACACTCCATCCTAGCGCACTTAGGGGCACGAAAAACGCTATATTATATGCACGAAAATGTATGGTGGCCGCAGATGGTAAACAATGTCACCGATTTTTGTAAGAGCTGTGGGATTTGCGCCACAAGTAAGTCAAATACCCAACAACTGATGGGTTTGTTGCGCACCTTAGAAGTGCCAAAACGGCCATGGCAAGCCATTGGTATTGATTTTGTAGGGCCATTACCAGTATCTACAAACCGGTTAGGAGAATTTGATCAGATATGCATCATAATTGATCATCTCACCAGTATGGTGCAGTTGGTACCAACCAAGACATCCTATAAGGCGAAACAAATGGCTGAAATCATATTTGAAGTCATCTATAAGTTGCATGGTTTACCAGAAAAGATTGTGAGCGACAGGGACTCACTATTCACAAGCACATTCTGGAAGGAATTGCATGGCTTGTTGGGAACCAAATTAAGGCTCTCATCATCCTTTCACCCTCAGACGGATGGAGCTACGGAATGTGCAAACTACACAATGACCCAAATGTTGCGTTAGTGTATACAAACTGATCAGAAGGACTGGGTGAATAAATTACCTGCAATAGAATATGCAATGAATAATGCACGTTCTGAGACTACTGGATTCTCACCGTTCTTCCTGAACTATGGAAGAATGCCGAGACTGATGATTTGGGGTTCCCAATGCGAGTATCCCGGCATAAGAGTCTTTGCACAAAAGATGAAGAATGCAATGATGAGTGCACATGACGAAATAATAGAAGCACGAGTAAAACAAACCAGGAATGCAAATGCACGGCGTCGCCGAGCTAATTTTACAAAAGGAGACCTGGTTTATCTGTCAACAAAGAATTTAAATATACCAAGACATCAGGCACGAAAGTTGACACCGAAATATATTGGACCATTCAGAATAATAAACGAACTGGAACAGGGGGCGACTTACAAGTTGGAATTGTCACCTGAATTAAGAAAAAGGGGGATCAATAACAGCTTCCATGTATCTTTATTATGCATACACATACCCAATGATGATCGTCGCTTCCCAGGAAGACAGTTTGATCAGATCCCAGGGTTTGGCGAGAATCCACGGGAGTGGGCTGTGGACCGAGTGCTGTCACACATAGGAAAAGGAAGAGAAGCCTCCTTTGAAATCCAATAGAAGACGGGAGACGTTACCTGGCACTCATATGAGGAGTGTAAGCACCTGGAACCTCTATCAGCATATTGTGAAGCAATGGGAATTGCTCACCCAAAACAACTGCCAAAAGGTTTAGGAAAGGCACCTGACTTAGAAATGGTGCAAGCTGCGACTGTCTCAATAGTGGAGCCGGCTATGAGTCACTCAAAAAGGAGGACAAAGAAGGCAACAAAGGACTATAAGTTCAAGCAGAAAGAGATGAGGCAACAACACACACACCTGACACCGAAGATGAATGCTAACGAGGTTGTCCTCTCTTCTGCTGCTCTTAAAATCCTTCTTGAGTCCCAGCGAGACGCTTTCAATGCTGGTGTAAAGTCGTCTTTCAGGCCCCCTTTCAAAAGGAAATACCAGGGCAAGAAAAAACCGTTCAGTCAAAGGATGGGACCTGATGTGGGAACGACCCACCTACTGTGCCCCTTGGGAAAGACTAAGAGGGGACCATCCTCTAGATTCAAGTCTTGGGCGAAGAGTGAGCCTGCTGTTGCCTTCGATCTTTTGTTGGCGGACATACTCACGGAAGTAAAAAATTTTGTTACAGACTGTGAGAAAGTTAACGTCACGCACGATGGCATCGATCCAGTTGAAAATACGGATAATATAGATACCATGGATGATTCTGAAGAACAGGGGATACCTGTTGATTCAAACATAGAAGTCAGCGACTTCATGATGAATACCGAGGAAGAGGGTAAAGGGTTTGAAGGGGACGAAGACGAACCTTTGCTGTTCTAGGTATGTGCACTGCAGAGCAGCACAGGAGGGCAGATGTAATGGAAGGAGCCGCCTAGTGACCCCCTGAACAATCGTCTTCAACGGTCAGTCAACAAAGAGCGTTATTATAATCTTGAAAGTATATTATCTTTTTTGTTCTTTTCTTTAGTATCCCATTTATATCATATTCTATTGTGTCTTTTCAATTACTTATTAGGAGTCTCGACTTGTATAAATACTGGCTCTCGAGTAGTTTAACGGTAGCTTAGAGGAATCAGAGACTTATCCTGACCAATCTCTTGCATTTCCGATAAGTTCTACTTCTCGTGTGACCATTTTCAACACTCGACGAACGTCACAAGTGTGTTGTATGTCACACTTTGGTAGCCCCAATATCTTGTGGTCAGATTAAGGTCAATTTAGGTCAAATCCCACTTGGAGTTTTTGTAATTAGCAATAGGAGATGCATAGCTTCCCTAATGTGAACACTCTATGACAAAATCTCTCAGAAAAGTTGAGCAATCACTGATTTAAGATTGTATGTTATCAAAATTGAGAAATTTTAGATGAAAATAAATTCCTCCTGAATGCAATTCTTCTCCCTCCCTTGTGTGGGTTGGCTTAAATGTTGCTTATATATAGTAGATTCTTTGTGCAAAACCCTATATTACTGGAATGAGAATTGACATTGGAAAATCATTTTGTATCAAGGAGGTCTACTATACTGTAATGATTTTCATAGATGATACTGCCTTACCGAAAAGAAGAAATCCCATGGAAGCGGCAAATGTTACAGCATTTGCGAGGTGTCACCTAGTGAAGTTTAAAAATATGATGTTTAAAGACTATGAAAAGACATACCCTCTAAGCTGACCGAGGCCAAGAACCATGGTGAGCTATGTAGCGTTACACACAAGGAGTACCAAACCCCTAGCATCTTAAGGCTTCCACCAGCAGTCTTCGGGTTCTCTTTGAGCTCTCTACCGGCCCGAGGTGAGAACGTTGAGTCTCCACACTGGATTATCAGTGGGATTCGTTAGAGTCAATTCACTAAAACTGATTCAAGATATGGCATACTTTAACCATAAAAGCCGATCGATTGGTCGCATAGCTGTGGAGACGGTCGTCCGACATTCGGGCTCGCATAAAATCACTCTAACAGGCCTAAGCGAGGTCAACTTCACTCTGAATAAGAGGCACAGGGCGGTCTGCATAGGTTCTTGTTCTACTTGTAACTTCGATCCATTGGTAAACAGTCGATGAGTTGCACTCTCTCGTCTCCTTACCTCTCACTTCCCTGCATCTCGCCCTCGATAGGTAAGAGTATCTTCATTTTTGACTCACGTACCATTTCCGGTTGCTTCTTCCACACTGTCATAACGTCACAAATATTTCATATGACTCATTTTTTTCTCGACTCAAGCATGTTAACTGTAGGTTTGTTTCTGTGGTTGCCCGGAGGAGTCCCCTCAGTTCTTGCATAGTAGTATTGCATAGATCATTGGAGTAGTCGGAGTTTACTATCAATTCCAAGACAAATCAGGAGAATTAGCATTACGCTACAGAAAATAACGGCTTAGTACAGATCTCATTTCAAGTTGTTTGCGCTGGAACGCGACTTGGGGCTAAAGGCGTGAGAACCTGGTCTGCACTTTTCTCACATTACATTTCTCATCAGTACTGTGTAGCGCTTCTAAGTAGGATGACCTCACTCTCGGACTCATCTCAATCGGTTTTTATGGACTAAGAATACCATATTTCAACAGACCTAGAATCTTCCGTGGTTGATTTCACCGTTCAACCTTTCACAAAGCTTATTTTTCCCTTTTCGATTATAAGCAAAATATAAACGCAGGAATTGTTAACCGGTCGAACATTGAGCTTGACTCCTTCATCTTTTACTCTAAAAGATTCAAATACAGGAGCTATGTGTATGATTTTGCAGACCGAAGAGAAGGAAGTGATTGGGTTGATTGTGACGAATGTGCTGCCAAGTATTTCTTCTTACACAATCGACCGCGCGTTTGAGTGATCCTTGGGGAGTAAAGCAACCATTTGGCTCTTCTGTACTTTAAGGCCTTCAGTTCCGAAGTATCTGCGACTCTGAAAAATAAGCAGAAGTCAGACGTGATCAACAATGGCATGAAGCATGAAAAAACTTGCCTCGAAACTCCATGAATCGTTTGATCGCACCCAGTTCCCCAGACCGTCGATATATGTGGCTACTTGGGCATCTACCCTCGGCTCCCCAAAAGAACGCACCGCAGCAAAATCAGACAGAAACTGCTCCACCAATTCGTCATGCAACTTTGATATCCACTCAACTGCACCATCGATGTCTGTTTGTAACTCTTTCATAGCAATCGTAACTAGGTTGTGGGTATCGTCCCCACGAGCTTGCCTGTGATGTAGACAGATATTAGCGCGCAAAAAGGCACAAATTATATGACCTTACTCGACATTGTAAGAGTATAGATCGTTGCCGATAAGAATCATGTCGACACTGGAAGTTATGAGTCGTTCGATGGTTGGATCTTGAAAAACGTAATCTGGAAGGTCCATTTGGACCTCAAGGGCTACAAAAGATGGTCTAGCGCCAATTGTATGGCGTCGTACATCAAAATAACTCTTTATATCGCGAATTCGATGGTGAGCCCTGTCGGTTGCTTGCTGGACGACACAATCTGTGTAATATTGGAAAGAATCAATGAAACGACGTTGAAAGGTTTCACTGGCCGTCTTCATGACGTTCAACCAAAATCTTGTTGGTCCGTCAGATATAGATAAACTGTGCCAAGTCTCATGCTTACTGCCGAGTAATTTCTCCTCCGACCCACTCGCCAACGGGCCGGGGTAGGTGAGGGTTGCGAAGAGCGTCCATTATGCAATCAGCTTGTTCTCGAGCACCGTTCTCAGTAGTGATGTCGGAGTATTCTTCGAATACAAGAAACAAATTCATTAAATCACATCCTATGCGGCAGCCGTCTAGATGCACACAGACGCGTAGGCATGTGATATAACGATAATCATTGAATTAAACGGATACCTTTATTGAGGTCGGGGTAGGATAATGCCGCAAGAAGGCCTATTTTGAATCCAGATTGGTCAATTTACATGAATGAAGATCATTTCAGACACTCAACCACTCACCGCAATCACAGAGGTTGAAAGCCCTTTGTACCCTGGGGCTAACTGCTTTGAAGGACTCAAACCAGGTGGATGATTCCTCCTTGCAGACAGCGTAATGTGGATTAATGCGGCGTGGCCATGGCCAATTCCTGAGCATTTTGGGGATGTGAAAATAAATCGTTGAAGAACTGCCTGCAGGCATGGATGACATGTAAAGATTGATTGACTGGCAACCTGGGGAGCCTACTGACCTGAGCTGGAGAATTTAAAGGATCGTAACTATGACATTCGGCAATATGGCAGCGCAAGAGCTGGAAAGGGCTGGCTAAGATCTGCGGTAGTGGATCTACGGGATCCGGGTGTGACGACACCTGGCTTAGGATTGGGTGACGCACCCAGCACAGATTAGTATGAACTATTAATAATATCTATTGTTTGAAGTGTATATATAGTACAGTCGTGGACACTCAAAGTCCGCTTTTTGATTCCGAGAGAACGGCTCATGTAAATATATTTTAATTTTTACAGAATCAGATTTACACCGCGAAAAGGAGTTGATTTAGCTTTTTTTTTTTTTACGGATTTTTTAGGGGGGCGTCAGCTGCCTCTATCAAAAACGCAAAATTCTGCCAAAGGAAGAATGCGTACCTCTGCTCGCAACGCCAACAAGCGGTCTTCCGCGTTCAGATTATGAAAACAAAGAGCCGAACCACATTGTCACCCCCACAAGTTTTTTTAGGTGCAAATAATGTGAGCCGTGACGTGGATGCTATCGAAGCTAACTCGCATACAAACGGTTCTATACAATTCCGTGCTCCCTTCTGGTGACACCGACACGTTGTGCAAATTGAATCTGCCTCACAGCATCATTGCAATAAGATAAGCATGCATCAGTCATGATCGTGCTCCGAAGACCTATGATTGGCCAGTACGTCACACCTCGCGTCATTGCTCCTAAAAAAAACTAAACACGACCTTTCGCTTAATACAGGGTGAACTCAAAAGTAAGTTTCTCTTTTTCCTTGCACCAATCAAGGAAAAACTGAAACTTACCAGAATCTGGTAAAACAGTTATGGCCATGAAAAAAGCTGTACTTGTGATTTTTTCCCCTCGATTTTGATCTGAATGTAATATAGTCTTTTTTTTTTGGCATCTGCTAGTGGATCTATCATGAAAATTCATATCATGTGTAAATGATAGACAGATGTTGCAAGAACTAAACTCAGAATGTGAATATGCACTCAAGAATGCTTACTGCTTTCAGCCTGGCAGGTCAGTGGCTCTGGGCTGGTTTCTTCTGGTCTCTGCTGGGGAGTTTGGCTAGGCTCTGCTGAGGGGATCCTCTGCAGGAGCTTTGGGTAGGTTTGGCTAGGTTCTGCTGGGGGTTTGGCCGAGTTTGGCTGGCTCAGGGCTGTCTAGCTGGTCAATGGCACTGGGGTTTCAGCTGGGGGTTCAGCTGGGATTTGTAGGCCAGGCTCTACTAGGGGTTCAGCTGGGTTTGGTGGGGCTGAGGGCTGTCTGGCTGGCCTGTGCTGGGGGTTTGGCTGGGCTCTACTGGATGTTTGGCTGGGCTCTGCTGGGGGTTTGGCTGGGTTTAGTGGGGCTGAGGGCTGTCTGGCTAGGCTGTGGCAGGTTCTGCTAGGGGATTTGGCTGGGCTCTGCTGGGGTATTTGGCTTGGCTCTTCTAGAGGGTTCAGCTGGGCTGTGGCTTTCAGCAAAAAGCCACCTGGGAGTTTGGCTGGGCTCTGCTGGGGGTTCAGCTGGGAGGATCAGCTCAGCTGGGGGTTTTGGCTAGGCTCTGCTAGGGGGTTCATGTAAGGGCAACCTAAGCAGGTGTTCTACCCTAGGGCGGTGCACTGGCGAAGGGGGATCCAAAGTTTTAGTATGGTACCTAATACATGGGGGCTAGCCTACCTGGCAAAGGGGGATCCAAAGAGAAAACTCTAGGGGACCCTTCGCCCACTGACTACTGTATATAAGCACCATCGCTATGGCGCTCCACGCTCTATCAGGCATCACCCTCCGTACCAACCGGGAAGTTCTGCCAGGGCCTCGACCCTGAGAACAAATGACAAAAGGGGAGCCAAGAGTTACGGTCGACCCTTCTGAAGGGTACTCGCCAACAGGGATGATGGTTCAGTGTGCGGTATGCTTGGTACTGCTGTGAGTGGGTCGAATGGACTTCAGTCGGTGGGTGTAGAGTATGGGTGGGTCGGCGCTGGTCAGGGTTCATGATCGGGGGTTCCCCTGACATCACCCCCCCTCTAGAATGTGGTGTCCCCGATGCATTGATCCCCACAGGTAGGACTGGGGTGCAGGATCTAAAGGCGGACGCGTCCAAGGCGCGGATTCGGTGTGGGGCACCTGGGTGCAGGCGGTAGAAGTCGACGACCAGGTCGGGGGCTTGGACATTGCTTTTGTTCTCCCATGAGTTCTCCTCGTAGCCATAACCTTTCCATTTGATAAGGAATTGTAGTTGATTCGCTCTCATTCGGCTGTTGAGTACTTGTTCGACTTTGAAGTGTTCCTCTTCATCGACAAGAATTGGCTGTGGTGGAAGGGGCTATTGCCTACCTGGGATGGGGTCTGCTGGGGCCGGGGTGAGTTTAACCATGGGGAAGACTGGGTGAAGATGGCTCAAGGTCTTCGGGAGACGAAGTCGGTATGCATGAGACCCCACTCGTTCCTCCACAAGATAGGGGCCAAGTCACCTGTGCACTAGTTTCTTGGATGGCCGATTGGTGCGAATGTCGCTAGCGTCGAGGTACACCTTGTCGCCCGGGATAAATGTCAGTGTCGGCTGGCGCCTATGGTTGTAATAAGTCGCCATATCGTCCTTTGCTTTTACCAGGGCCACCTTCACTTCCGAAAGTGCCCCCTCCATCCATTCCTTGAACTTGTTTACAGACTCAAGGCACAATGGGGGTTGGTATGGATCGAATCCCATCCGCAGGTGCCTACCCGTGTCCAGCAAGAAGGGGGAATCACGGGTCGAGGAATGAACGTGGTTATTGTACTGGAATTCGGCTAGGGGTAGGAGGTCATCCCAGTCGTCTTGCCTCTTGTTGACGAAGAGGCACAAGTACTGCTCCAGTTCTTGGTTCACTTGTTCGGTCTGACCATCCGTCTGTGGGTGGTAGGCCATAGAGGCCGCCAAGCAAATGCCTAGCAAGCAGTAGAGCTCCCACGTGAACTTGCAGACAAACTGCACTCCTCGGTTGGACACTACCACCCTCGACAACCTGTGCAGCTTCCAAACGTGGTGTAGGAAGAGTCGCGCTGCTCCGGCCACCGTTACTGTCATGTGGGTCGGTATGAAGTGGGCCCGTTTCAATACCAAGTCTACCACATTCATCACGGCATTGTACCCATGAGTGTTGGGGAGCTCCACTACAAAGTCTACGCTTATCATATCCCACCATGTCTCGGGGATCGGGAGCAGGTAGAGTTCCCTGACCGGTCATTGCCTCTAGACCTTCATTCGTAGGCACAGGTCGCACATCTTGGTGTACTTGCCGATGTATCAAGACATGTAAGGCCACCAGTAGTTTCGGGAGACAAGTTCCAGTGACCAGGATGCCCGGCAACCCTTGAGTCGTGGTGATAGGCTACTATCCGTCGCCGGAGACCTCCCACATCTGGAACGTACACCTTCCCTTGGAAGGTCAACAACCCATCGGCCTCCACCCATTCGGCCGAAACCAAGGACCTCCCTCCTGCTCCCCGCAGTTTCCTCACTGCCTCCGCTACTTCGTCCTCTAGTGTTCCTCCAGTCAGCGCCCTCTTCAGTTCTCGGGCGATCCCTCACTCTTCCCCCTCCAGTGCCACTCCTTCTAGGGCCCGTATCGCGAACAGCTCCGGTCAGAGCAAGACTAAGTCCCTATTGTTGCCTGCACCTGATCCATGGTCTGACCGACGCGAAAGCGTGTCGGACTTCCCCATCGCTACTCCCAGCCTGTGTTGCAGGTCGAAGTTGAAACGTGAGAGGTAGAGGGACCAGCGGGCTTGTTGCCGGTTCAACTTCTTCAAGGATCGGAAGTATTCTAGGTTCTTGTGGTCGGTTCAGATCTCGATGCGGTGTTCAGTGCCCTCCAGGAAGTGTCTCCACTCCTCTAATGCCCAGATGATAGCGAGCATCTCCTTATCGTGGATCTCATAGTTCCTCTCCACTGGGGAGAGGCTCTTCGAGTAAAAGGCGATCAGGTGCCACTTACCATCCTTGCACGATTGCTATGAAAGGACCACCCCCGTGGCTACGTCAGAACTGTCCGCTTCTACTCGGTAAGGGTGGGTATCGTCGGCGAACCCAAGGATGGGTGCCATTGTGAACTTCGTCTTGAGCCCTTCAAAGGCCGCCTGTTCCTTGTCTCCCCACTTCCACTCTGCATCCTTCTTCACAAGTTCGAACAACAGCCTGGCATGGTGCGAGAATCTCTTGATGAACCTCCAATAGAAATTGGCGAAGCCCAGGAAGGCCTGTACCTCTTTCCGGTTCGAAGGAGTTGGCCAACCCGTGACTCCTTCCACCTTGACGGGGTCCATTTCCACCTTGCCATGGGATATAATGAGGCCCAAGTACTCGATCCTGGTCCATTCAAACTCACACTTCTCTGGCCAAAGGTAGAGTTTGTGGGCCCTTAGTCGTTCAAGAACCTCCCAAACGATTTGTCGGTGCTCTTCGAGAGTCTCGGTGAAGATGAGGATGTCATCCAGGTACACACACATGTGTCTCTCCATTATAATGATGGCAGGGAAGGTCTAATAAGACTGATAACTGACACACAGAGCAACAAGTGCCTTTGGGGCTTGTCAATATGGATGCTAAAGACATGTATATAACAAAGTAACTACTAACCTTTGGGGCTTGTCAATATGGATGCTAAAGACAAGGCCCAAAGGTGCACAATGGTGCGTCATTATGGGCGCTTATTTTAAGCGCCAGAGAACGCACATGCAAAAGAGAAAAGCCTAAAAGAGAACCAAAGATACAAGTGCAAAACACAAATGCAGGGGAATAAAATCATGACCCAACATATAAGGTCCTGGAAGATGTCGTTCATCATGGTCTGGAACATTGCGGGGCTATTAGTGAGGCCAAAGAACATGATGAGGGGCTCGAACAGTCCCCGGTTTGTGTGGAACACCGCCTTCCACTCGTCTCCCTCCTTAATTTGTACATTATTAAACCCCCATCGCACATCCAACTTGGTAAAGTACTTGGCTCCTCAAAGTTGCGCAATGAGCTCCAAGATGATGGGAAGGGGGTACCGGTTCTTCACTGTCATCGCATTGAGTACCCAATAATCCTGGACCAGTCGGAGGGAGCCATCTTTTTTCTTGATGAAGAACATGGGGCTTCCCATGGGGGGTTTCGAGGGGTGGATGTGTCCCGTGCACAGATTCTCCCATAAGAACTCATCCAGTTCTTGCTGTTCGCTTGGAGAGAGAGGGTACACTTTACAGGCCAAGAGTTTTGCTCTGGGCTCCAATTCGATTGCATGGTCTCACGTCCTCTGCTCAGGGAGAGAATCGAAGAACTCCTTCTCGAAGAGGTCATTAAAGTCTTGGAGATAGGGCGGGATCATCCCTTTCTCCTTGGGAGGGGTACTCCAGAGTACCCATTTGACCAATTGCTGCACAGTTGTGGCAGCTGCGATGGTGGCGATCAGAACATCCGGGGGGGCCATGGTTGCAAAAAGGCAATCACCAGGTTCGAGGAAGGGCACACCATCGTCTATACCTTCACAGTCTTCAGACTCGTTGGTTGTCATGCCTGGCAAGGGGCCAGTCCGAAGAGTCCAAACTGCCATTTCTTCCCGATGTTCCTTCTCTAGCTTGACCTGGCAGGTGTGGCATTGGGCCAAGCACCGGCTTAACGTGACCTCTTGCGTATGCCAGTTGACTTTGGGGTTATGGTTGCGAAGCCAGGGATAGCCAAGGATCATGTTGTGCTTCCCCAGATTGGTCACAGCAAACACAGCCCGTTCCGAGTGGTCTCGGTAGCACAAGATCACATCGACAATGTGTCGGATTGCTCCTCCTTCGTTTGGGGTACCGTCAACATTGTACACTGGTGTGGGTCAAGTTAACGGGTGCAAGTTCAATCTTTCGGGGATCGCGAACTTCCAGTCTATGAACAGTCCTGTAGCTCCGCTGTCTAGTAGGGCGGTTACTCCCTTAATCTCTGCGGTGTCGGTAGTCTGTATCTCCACCTTGAGGTTCAGGGAATTTGGTGAGGGGGTGGAAGCTACTATGTAATGTTTTGGGAGACTGCGTTCCCAGCATTTCAACCTAGGAAGGGGGGGTGGTGGTTTTGGTGGAGTTGGTTTAGGAGTGTCTGTATTGCTTACAGCCGAGGCATCATCGTCTGAATCCAGAGTTGTATTCTCCATACCAGAGTCTATAGACAGAGCAGCAAAGTGATTAAACAAGGGCAGCGAGGGCACATCCTTCACTCACTGTCTTAGGCAAAATCCCCTGAATCCACATCTTCAACCTCCCTGGCTTCGTTGGTATCTTGAAGGTCCACAGAGACCATCCAGTACTCTAGCATCTCTTCACGCTCTTCTGCCATCATGAAGCGCACATTATATGCCTGAGGGCATTCTCGGGCGAAGTGGCCGGCCTTGCCACATCGTCGGCATGTGAGTGGCAGAGGATACCGCCGCCTGGCTGCATCAACATCCATTGGTGCGGGCCCAAGGGGTGGCATTGGGGGAATGAGGGCCGACAATGTTCTAGGGGGAGTGGGCGCTGCTTGCTTGGTTGCGGGTTCGATGGGCTTTCAGCTAGGCTGTGGCGCTGAGGCATGCAGTGATGGGAATCGAGGCCCCTGAAAGGCTTCGTTCACTTCACGTGTGAGGGCCACCGCTCGCGCTGCAGTGTACCATGCCGAGATGTCATCATCCTTCGGTCTCCCGTCTAGCATCAGCACGATGAGACTTTGGATAGTAGGGTCAAGGCCTCGTCGAAACTTCATGACGATAGACCATCCATCTGTGTATTTGGCCTTTCCGACTAAGTCTTCGAATTGGTTGATATACTCGTCGACTGAACGCTTGCCTTGGTGGTACTGGCATGACTCTAATTGGTTTGCTGCCTCAGTGGCCTCATGCAAGGGGTAGAAGTGTTCCCAAAAGGCTTCTTCGAAGGCCTTCCAGTTAGCATAGAGTGGCCTGCCTGTCTTTGCTTTGTGTGTGAACACTCAGCTAGAGAAGGTCGCTGCTCTTCCTGTCTTCATAAAGGACAGTGCCCAGAGGATCTGAGACTGCTCATCGGGAAAATCGGCAGCACAGATGCCGAGGTACAAGGTGCAAGACTGCATGAATGCACGCCCATGCGAACAGTCACCATCAAACTCGGAGGGCTTGGCAGGTTCTACCATTCATTTCGCGGGCTGCCAAATGCAGGTCTGGAGGCCTGCCACTAGATTCGTCGTAGTCACTTGTAGCGCATTCAGCCTCGTCTCTAGGTCCTGCTTCTCTCTTCTTTCTCTTAGTAACTCCTGTTCTATACCGGCCAGTCGGTCCAATAACTCCTGGGCTGATGGCAAGTCCATGGAGAGTAAGGTTTTTTGTAAGTGAATGAAGAGGGGCTGCTGCTGTCGCTACTTCCAAAGAAATTCGATTTGGAGTCGCATGAAGGAGCAGCCGGTTCTCAAAGGAGAGAGTTTTCTACTGTAAGGGCAACCTAAGCAGGTGTTCTACCCTAGGGCGTGTTGGGTCATGATTTTATTCCCCTGCATTTGTGTTTTGCACTTGCATCTTCGGTTCTCTTTTACGCTTTTCTCTTTTGCATGTGCGTTCTCTGGCGCTTAAAATAAGCGCCCATAACGACGCACCATTGTGCACCTTTGGGCCTTGTCTTTAGCATCCATATTGACAAGCCCCAAAGGTTAGTAGTTACTTTGTTATATACATGTCTTTAGCATCCATATTGACAAGCCCCAAAGGCACTTGTTGCTCTGTGTGTCAGTTATCAGTCTTATTAGACCTTCCCTGCCATCAGGGCGGTGCACTGGTGAAGGGGGATCCAAAGTTTTAGTATGGTACCTAATACATGGGGGCTAGCCTACCTGGCAAAGGGGGATCCAAAGAGAAAACTCTAGGGGACCCTGCTATGGCGCTCCGCGCTCTATCGGGCATCACCCTCCATACCGACTGGGAAGTTCTGCCAGGGCCTCGACCCTGAGAACAAATGATGACAGGGGAGCCAAGAGTTACAGTCGACCCTTCTGAAGGGTACTCACCAACAGGGATGATGGTTCAGTGCATGATACGCTCGGTACTGCCGTGAGTGGGTCGAACGGACTTCGGTCGGCGGGTATAGAGTACGGGTGGGTCGGCGCTGGTCAGGGTTCATGATCGGAGGTTCCCCTGACAGTTCAGCTGGGGGGCTGGGCTTTGCTAGAGGTTTGGCTGGACTAAACTGAGGGGTGTGGCTAGGCTCTGCTGGGGGGTTTGGTTGATTTTGGCTGGGCTCTGCTGGAGGTTCAGGTGATTTCACTTGAGTTCTGCTAGGGGGTTCAGCTGATTTTGGCTAGGCTCTGCTGATTTTGGCTGGGCTCTTCTGGGGGTTTAGCTAGGGGAGTGATTTTGGCTAGGCTCTGCTGGGAGGTTCAGCTAGGGGGCTGCGTTCAGCTGAGGGATTCAGCTAGGCTCTGCTGGGGAGTTTGACAGGGCTATGGCTTTTTGCTGGGCTCTGCTAGGGGTTCAGCTGGGATGAGGGCTGGGAGGTTTGGCTAGGCTCTTCTGGAAGTTTGGCTGGGGGGCTGAGCTCTGGGGGGTTCAGCTGGGGAGCTGGGCTCTGCTGGGGGGTTCAGCTGGGGAGCTAGGCTCTGCTGGAGGTTTGGCTGGGATGAACTGAGGGGTTTGGCTGGGCTTTGCTGGGTGGTTTGGCTGATTTCAGCTAGGCTCTGCTGGAGGTTTGGCTGATTTTGCTTGGGCTTTGCTGGGGGGTTTGGCTGATTTTGGCTAGGCTCTGCTGATTTTGGCTGGGCTCTGCTGGTGATTCAGCTAATTTTAGCTGTGCTCTGCTGGGGGTTTGGCTGTGCTCTGCTGGGGAATTTGGCTGTGCTCTGCTAGGGAATTTGGCTATGCTCTGCTAGGGGGTTCAGCTAGGCTCTGATGGGGGGTTTGGCTGGGCTCTGATAGGGGTGGGCTCTGCTGTGAGGGGGGGGGGCTCTGCTAGGGGGTTTGGCTGGGCTCTTCTGGGGCTGGTCTGGCTGGGCTGTGGCAGGAGCCACCTGGCAGACCTTGGGGGTTTGGCTGACCTCTGCTAGGGGGTTCAGCTAGGCTCTGCTGGGAAGTTCAGCTGGGCTCAGCTAGGGCTGCTCTGGCTGGGCTGTGGCAGCAGCCACCTTGCTGTGCCCCTTCCTCCTCACATTGCAATGCCACAGCATGCTCTACCACCTCCACAGCATGCTCTACTACCTCCATATGTACTGTGTGAGGGTACCACCTACCTACCATCGGCTATGTATGCACTGCATGACACTATTACCACTTCCCCCACTGTCAGCCACATAGGGACTGCACAATGCTACCACCTGTCAAGCCCACAACACTGAGTACCAACTCACTCGGTAATACTGACCAACCGGCCCTTACCCACATCATCTCGCACTACTACTTGGCCTCGGCTTGCTACACCCGGTATATCGTATGGACCATTCCTCTTATCCATCCCTCTTCATTGTTCCTTCACCCCCTATCCACTCCTTAACCCTTTTCTCCCAAACAACATGACAGCCACTCATTGTCCTGGCCACTGTCATTGTTTTATCTTTGGCCGTCCTCTATTGTTCTATTCCCGCCCACCATTTCATTATCTTATTCTCAGCCATACTCTATTATTGTAATTCTGCTTACATTCCTTATTCTATTTCTGATCACTGTGGACAATGCCCCCATGTGGTTACTTCATACCTTATTGTCTCCATTCTTTACGCCACCCTGTTCCACATCTTGCTTCTAGGGAACGGCACGGGTCACCCACGGGTCAAATGTGGGTGACCCGCACCCGACCCATGGGAAACCCGAACCCGTCAACCCATGGGTTTTTTCCCATGGGTCGACGGATGTCGGGTGTGTGCCGCACCCACACGCGTACGGTGCATACGGCACGTACGACGTGTACGGTGCATACGGCGCGTACGACGCATACGGTGCGTATGGCACATATGGCGCGTACGACGTGTATGGCGCATACGGCACATACAACATATACGGCACATATGGCGCGTATGATGCATATGGTGCATATGGCACATACGACGCATACGGTGCATACGGCGCGTACGACGCGTGCGCATACGGCACTTTCATCGCGTTCGGGGCATCACGTTTGTGTCGGAGTTGATGCCCCAGGTTGGGCCCAGGTCACGGGTGCTCGCAGCTTGACCCACACCCACACCCAAGGACACCCGACCCGGTGACCCGTGCAGGTTGGCCTGACCCATGCATTTCCCTACTTGCTTCTTAACTATATAAGTAGTGGGATATATGTAGATAGTTCCTCACTCAGAATATCGATTGATTCACACCCCTTCATCCGCTTCCTATTCCTAAAGTCCTTCGCTCGAGCTGACGCCCTTGGCATCCTCACGAGGCTCCTCTCACTATCCAAATTAGTGGCACGCACAGAATAGCAGGGTGCAATACACAAGCATGTTGAAGCCTAGCCACTTTGAAACGGTTTGCAGGACTTAACCGATATCTCAGCATCACCGAATCCTGACAGTATATTCTGAGTGATACTGCTTTCCGTGTCACCTCCATTCTTACGATCATGCCCCCACGAACTAGATCCACAGCCCATATGGATGACAATCAGCTCACCCCCACAATAACTCAACGAAGGGAGCGCGAAGCCTCTGGTACCCTGCCCCTTCTCATTGGTTATACCTTGCCAACAATAGAACTACGGCGTCTTGCCTCCCTCTTTGCGCAAGAACCACGCATCGAAGAGGTGGTTGACGACGAAATCGAATACGAAGAATATGATAACAACGACCAAGCACCCCATCCAGCAGAGGATGAACCCGGTTCAGTACACTACAACACAGATGCTGAAACCAAGGAACAGCCTTAGCACCCCAGGCAGGCGAACACACCTGAACCTCCCCATACTCCGACAACCGCGCCCTCTCAGCCCGCAGTTGCACCCCATCAGCCCGTGGCTACACCTCCGCAACCTGCAGCCGCACCCCCTCCATCCACGGCTATACCGCCGCAGGCCAGGCAAGCTCCCCAAGCCCAACCAGTCCCACAGCCCAGGCAAGCTCTGCAAGCTGGGCCATTGCCTAGGGCCAGAGCTCCTGTGAACCCAGCCAACAATCAAGATCTGCTGAATGCCATTCTCGAACTCGACAGGACCGCTCAGAACCACCGATAAGATGGTCAAGCCGCCAGAATATGAGAACCAGAACCCTTTGATGGAACCAACCCAAAGAAGTTAAAGGGTTTCATCTTCCTCTGCAGAATGAATTTCTGCACCCGGCCTAACTCGTTCCCCGATGATAGGCAAAAAGTCAATTACATGGTCTCCTACCTGAAAGGAACAGCTCTGGAATGTTTCGAGTTGTACCTGATGGGTAATCCCAATACAGAACCCCACTGGACCAGCAACCTAGAGCTCTTCATCGATGAATTACAGATCAACTTTGGCTCTTGGGACAAAAGAGCCGATGCTGAGATGGCCCTTGAAAAGCTAACCATGCAGGACAACCACAAAGCCACTCGATTCTTTGTGGAATTTTACAGGCTTGCGGTGTTTGTTGACTATAACGATAACACCCTCCTCTGCAAGGCATACACGGCACTGCTGAAGCGCATCAAAGATGGCCTCATCCATTTCGACAAATCCTGCACACTCGACGAACTCCGAAATTGTATTCAATGGATCGACATGAGGTATTGGGAATGAAAAGCTAAACAGTCTGCGGAGGGCAGCAATGAGCCAAAGAAAGATACCAGATCAGACAAGCCTGGCAACAGATCCACCTCAGACAACTGCCAGCAACATAATAGCAATGATAACAGCAGCAAGGATGCATCTAAGAAAAAGGATGGGAAAACACCTGACCCACCCGAGTATACCAAAACCCTCAGAAAGGATGGCAAACTACTCCCGACCAAATGCCAAAGATGCATGGACCACAACCTGTGTCTCCTCTGTGCCGCCAGTGATCACAAAGTCGCCGAATGCCCAAAGGCAACCAAAGCCCACGTGACCACCACTTCTGACTCCATCTCACAAGCATCCGATGCCAAGGACGCCAATGCTGAGGACTCAGCAACGGCAACCAAAGACTAGTCTGCCACCTGCCAGCCTCTGAGCACACCGAGAGTTGCATTGACTCGGTAGATGCTAGTAGTAGAGGTGTAGATCAATGCTCCTATGCCCCCAAATTTTCATTTAAATTTTTCAGTCATTATCCGTTCATAGTTAGACTCTTATGTTATTCTGCCTTAGAATTCATTGATCCAGTACTACTAAATTTGGTTGTTACTGAATACATAGACATGTCACTAGATACTCTGATAGGACAAACCGTCCACTCATCCGTTATCACATCACTAGATCCGTCGGTCGGCAATATTCGGTCACAACTCGCTCACCCACTATAATCCATTGATTAACAGGGTATTGGGCAGTACTACGCTCCGTCATGCCACTAATGCCTTTAGGTGCGTCTGATGGCCTCAGTCCAGTCGGCACATGCCACTGCTCCAAAAGCCTCACCCAGGATCCTGCTCCGTCACCGGGAACTCTGCCAAAGGGTTTCTAGCTGAGGCCTCTCGGTCAGCATCGCCATTTGGCACATTCGGCCAAGGTCTTTTCCATCTGTCCTCATCTGTTCCTGTTTATCCGATTCGCATAATTACATACTTACTCCTTGTAGACGATGGGACATCTACCTAAACAGGGGGGTAGCAACCAAACAATGCTAAGAACCTCTCCTCCCGAGGAAATCCCCTTTCCATTCACTCTTTATCTCGACCTTAATTCCTACCCATCCCGACATGCTATTCCCGATAACATTAATCCCTCTTTATCTCGACCTTAATTCCTACCCATCCCGACACACTATTCCCGATAACATTAATCCCTCCATCCAACCTGACCGAATCTGCCGAAAAGAACATCGGCACATTCACTTGCTTTCTTCTGCTCACATATTTCTATTTCCTTCCTTATCCCTTCTTTAAAAAGAAAAACAAAAAATCTATTAATTAGTTATCTTTCAAAGTTTCATCTATCACCACCTCTTCATCCTGCTCCTTACCCTTGTCCTTCCCTTGTTCCTCACCCTCATCATCTTTCAATTGATCCTCGCCTGGATCCTCACCCCCCAACTCCTCTACAACAACCGCTGTCACCGGCACTGCCGACTCCCTGTGCAGAACCAGACTCTGATGCATGAGGACCATCGTACGGCTCATGAACCTCACCTCTTCCACTAACTCAAAGAGCAACCTGTTTGACCTCGACCTCTCTTAGAGGATGTCCTCCCAAATCTCAGCAAGTTGTCGCGACCCCGACCCCGCAGGCAAGGGGACTTCTACCATCATCTCATGCCCGCTCGGCTGTATGGCCACCGGCTGTTCGCTCAGTTGCATCGTAACAGCCCTCCTCGGCCTCTTCATTGGCCGCTCCTCTTCCATCTCCTCCCCTCCACTCTCTTCCTCACTCTCACTCTCCAACTCCACCTCTTCCCGACTCCTCACCTTGCGCTGCCGAGGCACCGCCAAGCTGCATTTCACCCAGCGCACGTTGCAGCACCCGTATGCCGCTCCCACATTTCTAATGGAGCAGGCTTCTCCGCATTCCCTGCAATGGTCGCAAGGAGGGTGAAGAGAGGGCGACCAGTCCCAGGTCGGCTTCTTTTTGAACTGATAAAAAATAAGTAAAAAATACAAAATAAATAAATAAATAATATGGACCCTGCGTACCTGGGTCCCCCTCGGCCTACCTCTCCTACTCGGTCCCGCATCCACGTCCATACCCCTCTTACACGTCGTCATCTTCGGCACATCTAGGCTTTCGGGATCTTCGACAGCTTTGACACCTGCATTCTCAAGTGCCTTGACCCGCCCTGCAAGGTCCTGGCTGACCACCATGTTCCCTTTCTCCTCAGGAGCCCGAGTCACGGCCCGCTGGGCCAAATGAACCCGCTTTTCCTTGGCTGCTGGGGCAATCTCCCAAGCCAGATGAGCAGCCTTGGTCACTGTCTCGAACGCCTCCTTAGCGGCCTTTTCTGCCTGCTCCGCCTCCACTTTTGCCTTTTTGGCAGCCTTCTCGTCTGCATTCAGTTGAGCTGCGGCAGCCCCAGCCGCCATCTCTTGCTCCCATTGATGCTGTTGTTCGAGCCGTTTCTTCTTGAATTGCTCCTTTTCGTCATCGGTTATGGCACCCATTTCTTTCCCTGATCCTTTGATGGGAGTAAAGAACAAGGCTGATGAGAAGCCTGGGAATTTTCCCAAACAAAACCATGACATCACGCTGACACCCGGAACTCTATTTTTAACTCCGCTTACCGGCTTCATGGGTTCAGCCGCTAGAGGGGGGATACTGTCAAGCCCACAACAACGAGCACCGACTCACTCAGGAATACCGACCAACTGGCCCTTACCCACATCATCTCGCACTACCGCATGGCCTCGGCTTGGTACACCTGGTACATCATATGGACCACTCCTCTCGTACATCCCCTTTCATTGTTCCTTCACCCCCTATCCACTCCTTAACCTGTTTCCCCCGAACAACATGACAGCCACTCATTGTCCTGGCCATTGCCATTGTTTTATCTTAGGCCATCCTCTATTGTTCTATTCCCGCCCACCATTTCATTATCTTATTTTCAGCCATACTCTATTATTCTAATTCCGCTTACATTCCTTATTCTATTTCTGATTACTGGGGACAATGCCTCCATGTGATTGCCTCATACCTTACTGTCTCCATTCCTTACACCACCCTGTTCCACATCTTGCTTCTTAACTATAAAAGTAGCAGGATGTATGTAGATAGTTCCTCACTCAGAATATCAATTGATTCGCACCCCTTGTCTGCTCCCTATTTCTAAAGTCCTTTTCTCGAGCCGACGCCCTTGGCATCCTCTCGAGGCTCCTCTCACTATCCAAATTAGTGGCACGCTGTCAAGCATCGGATACTGACGGACTTCGATACTGCCGAGGGGGTGTTGTCGAAAGGTCGGGTGGACTATGGCCAAGTCCTGCAGGCCAAGAGTAGTGGCGTTGGCTTCAACGTACTCGTGCGTTACGCCCTACTTGCCATGCGTGCCACTGTATTTGCAACAGACAGATACTCGGGGGGACGCTGAGGATGCCGGCCCGAGTCGAGGACTTAACAGAGGAGAAGAAGGTAGAAGGGCCTAAGCCTAGTCGATACCCAGAATGAGGAAGTATGTACATCCATGTCCTACTTATATAGGTTTAAGAAGCGACATGTGGAATAAAGAATGTGGGACAACAAGGTATGCAGAGCATGTGGTCATTGTCCACAACGAACAAAATTAGAACAAGGAATGTAAAACGGGGACAGAACAATAAAAGATGGGATAATAGAACGTGTCCAAAGATAGGACAATAGGAGGTGCCAGACTATAAGACAAGGCTGGCAACCGAGGATAGTACAAGGACAGAAAGTCCCGAGGTGACAAGGACCAAGGAATGTGGATGGCAGATGTACCGAGCTGAGACCAGTGCACCAAGTGTTATGCAGGCTGCGTGGACGCTTGTACATGGATGTAGGATGGTTGTTCGGTCGGCACTGGCAAATAATCGGGACCTCAGTACGTGGACTTGACAGTATCCCCCCTCTAGCGGCTGAACCCCTGAAGCTGGAAATTAAAAGTAAAGTTCGGAATGCCTAAACATAATTTTTGTGGGTAGTGTGGGAAGCTTCTGGACTTCTGATCAATCAACCGCATACCCTCACTCGCCACCTATCAAAACTCGGAACAGAATGTACGCCGAGACCGATGCTGTCGAACGGGAGAATGGCGAAGGATGGGTCGCTCGTGATTGTGATCTGTCATCCACTCAGAATGCAGGGCGTGATTTATGGAACCCCAGGGAGGCCATGGATGGTGTGGATGGGGTGGGTGAGGAGAGTACTTCAGCGGAGAATGCGGAGGGTGCGGGTGCGGAGGATGCCTCGGCGGAGGTCATGGGGACAGATAGGGGGGTGACTATGGGGTGACTCATGGCAGCAAGTTGGGATACCCCAGAGGATGCGGAGGATGGCCAAGAGGCTGTGGATGAATGGGCCGAAATGGCCAGGAAGGCAGAAGTCCCCAGAACCTCGGTGGTCCCGAAGATCCATGGGTGGAAGAGGGGTAGGAGTGCGGATGCGGGGTCCAGCAAGGGGTCTAGTATGCACGGACAGGGAGGGGATGTGCAGGTGAGTGGTAATCTAGCCTCTTTGATTCCTGCTGATTTGACATTCTTTAGTGTAAAAACAAGTTGGCCCAGGGCGAAGTCAGCCTGATTGTTCGAGGCCCAGTGGAGGGCGCGGATGAGGCGGTAGAGCCCCCAAGTAAAAGGCCGAGATGGGCCTGTACCCAAAAACCAAGCAGGAAGGCTGTCAAACCCAAAGTACCGCTGGCTGAGGGGTTGGGAAGGAAACAGGCAAAGAGGATGGGGAAGTCGGATAGGCTGGAATGGATAGAGCGGAAGCTTGAAGGAGGATACAGAGTATGGGGAACGTGATGTTGGTCCTTCTCGAGGGCAATTCGGGCTATTTGGGAGACCCGAAACTGCATGAAGAGTTAAGGAGTGCATTGCAAGAGGAGGAGATGGAAGAGCAAAGGAGGAATGAGAAGGAGGAGAGGAATGAGGATGAGTATGTGGAAATAGTGGATTAGGGGAAAAATAATAATTTCTATAATTTTTTTTTTGAAGGTGGAAATAAAAGAAGTCAAGGGAAAGAGAAATAAAACAAGTCAGAGGTGCTGAGGTGTTTGGCATCTCGGCTGTGTTATATTGATGGGAGAGGAGGTGGCGGATGGACTGGGACGGATGTTGAGGGTGGAATGAGGGGGTATTTCTTTCGGGATTAAAGGTGGTTGTAGGGTCGTAAGCGGAGTGTCGGGAATGTATGGGGGAGTGACTGGAGGAGGATCGGGAGAGAGGGGGATGTGATAGGTGATGAAATGGAACAGAGGGAGTGAAGAGCGTGACAGAAGGTGATGGATGGAACGGAGGGTGGGAAATGGAGGTGGTTTTCGGGAGAGGGACGTCTTCGGGAGGGGAGTTTGCACAGTTTGAAAAGTTTCTAGCTAGTCACCACCCCCCCCTTTTAGGTAGACGTCCCACCGTCTACCAAAGGTGTCAGCCTCTAGCCGAGAAGAATGGAAAAGGGTCAAAAATGCATATGACGCACATATATGGGGTGAAAGACTGGGGACGGATGGGGACGGATGGATGAGACCTTGGCCAAATGTGCCGAATGACAACGTTGACCGAGAGGTCCCTGCCGAAAAACTTGCCAGCTGTTCTGGTATACAAGCATGCACAAGGCAGTTGCATTGACTAGGGCTATTGGCGAAGTTTCCAGCGACGGAGCAGGATCCTGTGTGAGGCTTTTGGAACAGTGGCAAATGCCGCCTGGACCGAGGCCATCAGGATGCACCTAAAAATGTTAGTAGCTTGATGGATTATAATACTGCCCAATACCCTGTTAATCAACAGATTATAGTGGGTGAGCGAGTTGTGCCTGAATATTGCTGACTGATGGATCTAGTACACGACAGACGGATGGGTGGACTGATTGTCCGAATGGAAAATCTAGTAAGTGTATCTGTGCTTTGTTAGCAAGAAATACTGGATCGGAAAAAGGTCATAATCATAAATGAATTTTCAATATGGTCTGTAAGCTGATGCTGATTGATCAAGCATGCCGGATAGATTGCCAAGGGTGGGGCATTGCCTTCCAGTCGGCCGGAAAAAACTGAAGTTCTTCTGAACTGGGTGGTCTGCGAATCTATACTGGTATTGGGTTGGAAGTGCGGTGGCGTGGATCTGTCTTGTTGGACAACCTCCTAGGAGTAAGACGATCCGGTGAAGCTATGAACAGTTCCTGATTCAAAACAGTTAGAAGGGCCACCTGGAGACCTGGTTCCAAACAAGAAGATAGAAAGGTCATTAAAAGGGTGTCTCGAAAGACCATATTCGTAAACCATGAGTGCACGGAAAGTAGTTTGATTCTGGGTATACTGTCAAGCATCGGATACTGACGGACTTCGATACTGCCGAGGGGGTGTTGTCGAAAGGTCGGGCGGACTATGGCCAAGTCCTGCAGGCCAAGAGTAGTGGCGTTGGCTTCAACATACTCGTGCGTTGTGCCCTACTTGCTGTGCATGCCACTGTATTTGCAACAGACAGATACTTGGGGGGATGCTGAGGATGCTGGCCCGAGTCGAGGACTTAACAGAGGAGAAGAAGGTAGAAGGGCCTAAGCCTAGTCGATACCCAGAATGAGGAAGTATGTACATCCATGTCCTACTTATATAGGTTTAAGAAGCGACATTGTCAGGCTCTGGAAATGCCGAGGAGTGGCCAAGTCCTGCAAGCTGGGAATAGTGGCATGGCTTCAACGTGCTCGTGCATTGTGCCCTACTTCCCATGCATGCCACTGATTTGGGACAGAGGGATACCCAGGAGAGTG
>QLPG01006280.1:1025-15541 GCA_003314385.1 Gomphus sp. MG54
GCCGGGACCGGCGCACCAAGTGTTATGCAGGCAACGCGGGCACTTGGTCGTGGATGTAGAGTAATTGCTCGGTCGGCATTGCCGGCGGATGGGTCTCGGTACGTGGACTTGACACTGAGTCATAGACTTCAATACGAGGTAACGTCTGAGTAGTTTCTTTGACTTCGATGCATACTGCATATGCATTGTCCAGATCAGCATCAATGCGATTTGAGTCACCACTGGCAAGCAAAAAACCATCGCTTTCATCAGTTTCATGTAACTCCTCCAGCTTGCATTCACCATTTGAGTCATTGCTGATTTCAGAAAACCAGTCTCATTCAGAATCTTCAGTATTTTCAACATCCAAATCCAAATCAAGGTTTGTCAGCAACTGCGGGAGTTCTGAGTCTGATTTGCAGAGCTTGTCTGCCATGAAGGCCACATCATATTCGAGATCCGATGCAACAACAATATTTGCGGTGCCGTTACTGTTCTGGGCACTGCTCTTATGTTCTAATGTTTTGGCAGGTTTGGGGCCCTCGTCTTTGTAGTGTCCCTTGTCACCGCAGTTCCAGCAGATACCATGTGGCTTCTGCTCAGACCGTTTTCCTTTTCCTTTTCCATTAGGTGAGGTAAACATAGCCTCATCTCTGTCATTTCCCTTTGACATGTTGCCACCAGTACACCGCAATCTCTGTGCCACGTGATGCTCGTACTCCTCAGAAACCAATGAGATGAGCCCAACAGGGTTGATAGTCTTTATAGAGCTATACAATCTTGCACCAGCAAGCAAGTTCAAAGAAAAGGCCAAGAGATGTGGTGGAAGGGATTTAATGATAGTGGAATGGTAGTCTTTCTCATTGATGACAACACTGTAGGTGGCTAGCTCCTCTTTCTTCACACGCAGGTTATACAAAAATTCACACACATTGCCTTTGTCAGGACACTTGGACTCCATAAACTGAGTATGCAAGTCAGCCTGTGCGAAAGCTCCCTTTGAGGAAAATTCCTTCGTGATGAGGTCCCACCGGTCCTTTAGGGATGCTTTTCCATGGATTCAGATCAGGGTTGAGTCAGGGATGTGATGAGTGAGGAGAGCCTTGGCAGTGTGGTCTTCCTTTATCCACTGGGTGAGTGCCAACTCTTCATCAGGTTTTGGAGGTGAATTAAGAACAGGGCAAACAGCAGTGCCATCAAAGTATCCCCACAGTCCTTTAGCCTCGATGGCATCCTGGAAATGCATAGCAAATGTGGTCCAGTTCAAGCCAGTTGGCATAAGTGTAGGAACCAAGGAAGGGAGGAGATCAGTAGTGGTGAATGCTGTGGTGGATATTAGAGCGAGGCATGTTTATTGGAGTAGGGAGCAGAGAGCCCAATAACCTGTAAGAATTATATGACTATACGAACAATCTCAGTGTTTGAACGGCAAACAACTAATATATATAATTTACCTATACGAACAATCTACAGAAGCGTATAGGTAAGCAAAGTAATACTAAATAGCTATTAGATATCTTACCTCAGTGTTTGAATGGCAAACAACTGAGGAAGATGGAAATTGATGTAGCTACTATATAGTACTTCAGAAACAATAGACTATCTAAAAGAGGAGAACAAAAATGGATTCCTTTGCGACTGTGCAAAAGCTATTTGTGGCAAAGGATAAGTATGATATGTGGGGTGACATGGTTTGTCACACTCCAACATTGTCATTTCCAACAGCCATTGCAACACAGCTGGATATATATCATTTGCCATATCACTACTATCTCAATTCCATGATACTTCTTCAATCTGAAAGGCCTGCAAGAGAGAACCAAGAGGATGAAGTTCTGGAGGACATTACCATTGTATCAAAGGATGCAAACAAAATAGCTATTGTGAAGGATAAGCTGTACAAATCATTTAAAATAAAGGATCTTAGACTATTATCATATCTCAACAGCATCAAAATCAAACAAGTGCTGAAGCCATCACAAGGTCAATATATTGTTATTATGCTAAACTGTTTCAAACTTAGCAACTGTAACTCAGTCATTATACCTACAGAGCCAGGCATACATCTCAGCAAAGTTCTCTGATTGGACAATGAGCCAGAAGAGATATGTACCATACCATACATGAATGCTATCAGGCCTTGATGTATCTTGCTATTAGGACATGCCCTGATATTGCCTTTACAGTTGGGAAGCTTGGGCAATTCAATAGGAATCCTGGCAGAGATTACTGGCAAGCAGTTGAGCACATGTTTTGATATCTGAAGGGAACAGTCAACCTGAAGCTAATGGACCACAGTGTCTGCAAAGCCCATATCACCAAATTCATTCATAATCTTTAGTGACTTAGATCATGCCAGGTGCATTGATACTCAATGATCCATTAGGGGATATGTGGTCAAAATTGGCACAAGCACTATAATAAGTCGGTTAAGTAAAAAAAAACAGTCCACAGTCACACATTCTTCAACAGAAGCAGAATACATTGCCACCATAGCTACAGGAAAAGAAATACTGTGAATGTGTTTATTCTTCAATGAGCTCAACTTCAACATGAAGGATGCCTCACCAATGTTCATTGACAGCCACTCAGCTCTTACCATCTTGATGGATCCACAACATCACCAGTGTATGAAACACCTGGATATGAATATCCACTGGATTTGTGATGTGATCAAAAATAAAGCAATTATCCTACATCATGTTCCTGGAGATGAGAATACTGCAGACATTTTTATGAAGGCCCTCCCACATCTCATCATGGAACGTCATTGTAGTGGTTATGCACAGTAGCTAGATACAGAAGGACTCAGTGAAGGGGTGGTTCACTGGTGTGTATTATTACTATACCTAGATACAGAAGGACTACAATATAATCAGTATATTTGTAACTAGGTGTGCAAAGGGAATATGCACCTCAGTGAATGGGTGGTTCACTGAGGGGCTGCTTTCTAGTCATTCAACATATATATGGTCCTGGTCGAACATAACCGAGACCTCCATTCCTTACTGTGTTCAGTGCTTACACATCTCAGTTCCAACACCCCCCCTTAAGCAGAACACATTCCAACCATCGTATTCAGATATAGCACCTTGTGTCAAGAGAGGGCCTTCATAAACATGTCTGCTGCCATTTCATCTGTCAGTATGTAGTTGACGTAAATCAGTCTCACACACACAGCTTGGCATATAAAGTGGTAGCAGATATCAATGTGTTTTGTCCAGGGATGGTACTTGTCATTCTTGGTAATAGAGATGGTGGACACATTGTGTTATGGCCCATGCCGCCAAACAAATCCACATTAAACCCCACAACCACCCGCACCGTTTCTGGGACCTTTCCAATCGCCCAAAGCCCAAATAACCGATTTCCAGATGTCTGACATACATTCCAAGGTTCTGCAACTCCAAACCTCCAAAGACTCCAAAGTCAAGGTCCCGTTCCTTTAATAGACAATGCACAGGATCATCGTGTACCTCACTCCTTGTTTTTCATTTTATATTGCCCCTTGTACTCTCTTTCCCCCCTTGTCTTTACTTGGTAAAAGATAGTACAAGAACTAGATACATGTATATAAGCCACCAGTCAACTGGACTATTCGCCAGTACAAATATCGACTTAATTTGCGTTGTAGTTTCCGATTAATTTCCAGTAAACTTTCCGACTCTCCAAAATTAGGGACAGACGATCAAGGAGGGCACAACACATAAGTTGAAGCCAAGTCCCTGCGACCTTGAACCACTCATACCACCCTATACCGTGAACAGTCCCAAGACCCCTAGCATTCCTGACTTCCGTCTGCTCCGATTCCGATCCCAATTCCGATCCTCACCCCCACCCTTGGAATACAAACTCTCCCTTCAGAACCCTTTCCAAACCCTCTGAAAACCCTTCTGGAAGTCTCTAGCTAAGCGCCAACAGGCAGATTTAACACATTGTCAAGGTGGATTGTGATCAGTTTTTCAAATGGCCATGCAATTTCTGCTAGAAATATGCAGATCCAGAGTACTTCCTTTGCAGTGTGAGTTGCAGCGATGTACTCAGCTTCTGTAGTTGACAATGCAACAATGGGTTGCTTTTTTAAGCTCCAGGAGACAGCTCCTCTGTTGATCATAAACACATATCCAGACATGGAGTGTCTATGTTCCTGTGAGGCCCAGTCCGCATCCGAGAATGCTTTGAGTCCCTTCCATGCTCCTCCAATGACAAGGCAGGTATCCTTCATCCCTTTAAGGTAGCGAAAAACCCTCTTGCCTGCTTCCCAGTGTGCTTTCCCTGGGTTCTGCATAAACTGCACCAGGAAAGAAATGGCAAAAGAGATGTCTGGGTATCAGGAACCATACACCGGCATGCCTGACTATTCATGTCAGCCCACTCAGCCCAACTCCACTCTCACTCGCTATTCAACAATACACCCTCAGCCTACAGACTATATGCACCTCGTGTATCCGTCTTGGCATCACATGCTCCTGTCAATTCACTCCACTCATTTACATCACACTCCATATGCTCGCTATTCCATTCTGTCTTCATTTACGTTTAATATCCTTTCATTTACGTTCCGTTCCATTTTCATTTATTCACAATTCCGCTCAGTCTCTGATATCTGATCTGCTATTATATTCCTTAGGGTAACTCCATTGAGAATCGGAGTGACACATCACTCCACAATGTCACAGAGGAGATCATTATTTGGGACATAGTATTTCTGTTCTCACTTTTCATGATCCTCGGCTTTCTCATTCTATTATAGGAATCTATTTGACTCCTAGTAGATTGGAAAGTAGTATAAAAGATCTTATACTCATAGTTCAGACTTCAGTCAGAAAATCAACCTTGATTTTGACTAAGGTTCTTCTGTTCATTTCTGTCTGTCTCACCTTTACAAAATTGGAGACCATGCCGTCTAGTGGGTACAATGTATAACATTGAAGCCAAGCCCCATCCAGAACCTTGCCATTGCCTCGCCTTTGGGAGATTATTAATATTACAATTACGTCCTTTTTCTACATCGTAACAGTATTTTCTAACTGCCACACTTGATCGCACTTCATCTTCACATATCACGACCATTATGAATACCTGATCTATGACTCACAGTTTACCTTTCATCCTAGAAGTCCCAAGTCAATTTCAGGAGATTTCCTCACTTCAATGGCTGTCAGAACAACCTTCAATCCATGAAGCTGGCCTGTCAGGAGGGAACACTCCTCCTGAACCTGAGGATGATGATGAAGAAAACCCAATCAACGATAACGATGATGAGGAGCCAAATCTGAACCCTGTTTAAGTTTCAAATCCGAACCCCACTCATGTTTCTAATCCTAAACCAACTCTTAATTCCTCTTCTAGTTCAGACAAATTTGTCAAGGCACTTGTCGATCGATTAGCCCAACAGCCCCCTAGATCTAATCCCAACCCTGGTCATCATGCTAAGGTTCGCAAGCCTGAGGATTACGACAGTACTGACCAAGCTAAGCTTTGCACATTCTTTTACAATGCATGCTGAACTTTGAAGACCATCCATCTGCATTCTTGACAGATGCATCGAAGGTCCAATATGCCATCTCGTACCTCACAGGCCCTGCACTCCAGTACTTTGAACCTGCGATTCTAGGTGAAATCCAGCCTGAGCCTAGTTGGCTTAAGGTCTGGAGGGACTTTTGTCAAGAGCTGGAGACCAACTTCAGCCCATTCAATAGTGCTGCACAAGCAGAAATTGAGCTCGGCAAGATAGTTATGAAGGACAACCATTGTGCAGCACCATACTTCATCGACTTCGCCAGAGCCTCCACTCGCACTTAGTGGAACGATGCCACCCTCACACATGTGGCATACAAAGGGTTGGCCAGATGTATCAAGGACAGCCTCCTTAACTTCCCTCATTTCAAAACTCTCGCTGAACTCAGACAATATTCATTCGAGATTGACAGCAGATATTGGGAATGCAAGGAGTTCAACAACTTTGGAATGCCTTCAAAGCCGAACGGGTCCTCATCCAAATCCAACTCCAACAACAACCACCACCATCAGTCTTCTTCCAACTCCAACAACTCGAACAACAAGAAGAGTAAGAAGGGGGGGAAGAAGAATGGCAACTATAAGTCTTCCAACAATAACAACAACACTAACGACATTTCATCCAAGCTTGGAAAAGACGGAAAGCTATTGCCTGAAGAATACCAAAGGCAAATTGATGCGGAACTTTGTCTCTTGTGTGCTTCAAAAGGTCACATGGTCAAGGACTGCCCCAATCCAATTCCCAATCCTCATTGACCTCTTCTTCTAACAACAAATCCAACAAATCCAACAACTCTAAGAATAAGAAGGTGATGAAAGCATATGTAACTAAGGCAAGCATGTCCGACACCAATGCTGAAGACAACATGGCAACAGAGTTGAAAAAATGAGCTGCAACCTTGGAAATGCATGAGCTGAGGATTGCGTTAGCCTCTCTCACGTGCTATTCTTGAACACCCTTTCTTCTAATTCTCCTATTTCTCATGTATCTTCTACTTCTGAAACTTCAAAAACTTTGCTTATACTTAATCTGTCTTGTTCTCTTATTTCTGAACTTCCTCTTGTTATGCTCTTAGATTGTGGTTCTTCAGACTGCTTTATTGAATCATGAGTTGTGCAGAAATATTCTTTGCCTACTAATTCAGTTCCTACTACTCCATTGAAACTATTTGATGGTTCTACTAATTCTGTCATTACTCAGACTACAACAATTCCAATCCAATTTCTGACTGGTGAACTTCAGAATGTCACTTTCTATGTGACAACATTAGATGGCAGTTGCTCCACAGTACTTGGCTTCAACTGGCTCACCTGCTACAATCCATCGATTGACTGGGTATTGGGTAGTATAACCTTCAAGTCTACAAAACTGACCATCATTCCAACACCTCAGGCCTCAACCGCTGCTTCACAGTCCAGCACCCCGCTTCCTAGCAATCCATTGCCATCTCCAAAGTTAGAGGCACCACAGATAGCCCTAGTTAATGCAGAAGTGTTTATTTGTGCCTGCAAACTAGAAGGTTTGCAAGCTTTTCAACTCGACCTCGCAGATCTTGACAAATATGCTTGAGGCTCCACTACGGTTGATTCCTCTGACAACCTGGATAGCATTAAACAGCATGTATTAGAATTCTATCATGACTTCGCTGATGTCTTTAGTAAACAGTGTGGTAATACACTAGCACCTCATAGACCCTACGATCTTAAGATCAACCTCAAGGATGGCGCTTTACCCCCTCTTGGTCGCATTTATTCCCTCTCAGTATCTGAACTCCAATCACTATGAGACTTCATTGACAAGCATCTCAACATGGGCTTTATTTGACCCTCACGTTTTTCACATGGCGCACCAGTACTATTCGTATGCAAGAAGGATGGCTCCCTGCAGCTCTGCGTAGACTTTTGCGGTCTAAACAGAATCACAAAGAAGGACCATTATCCACTTTTCCTTATTTCTGACCTCTTAGATGCCCCCAATAAAGCTCGTATATACACCAAAATTGACCTCACACATGCCTATCACCTCGTTCGAATTGCAGAAGGGGACAAATGGAAGATAGCCTTTAGGACATGTTATGAATCCTTTGAGTGGCTTGTCATGCCTTTCAGACTTTCTAACGCCCCTGCTGCATTTCAGTGCTTCATGAATGATATTTTTGGCAACCTATTAGACAACTGCACGATAGTCTATTTGGACGACATCCTTATCTATTCTAACGACGAATCCTTGCATATTGAACACATTCGCAAAGTTCTACGATGATTACACAAACACAACTTGTATGCTCAAGAAGACAAATGTTCCTTCCACCAAATGTCCGTCGAATACCTCGGATATATCCTGTCACCCAAGGGTCTTACGATGGCGGAGGACAAGGTCAAATGCATCACTCAATGGCCCGAGCCACGTAAAGTCAAAGACGTCCAATCATTCCTTGGATTTGTGAACTTCTATTGGAGATTCATTTTCAACTATTCCTCTATTACAACTCCTCTTACTCGACTCACTCACAAAGGTCTGGCTTGGAACTGGAGTGAGGAGTGTAGAGATGCATTTAATAAGCTAAAACTGGCATTCACGTCTGCCCCATTTTAACTCATTGGACTCCTGATTTGCCCTTGATTGTGGAGACAGATGCGTCAGATTATGCTTTAGCAGCTATACTCTTCCAACACTCCCCAGACAGTGAGCTTCATCCTGTTGCATTTCATTCCCAAACTTTCACCTCTCCAGAACTCAATTACAATGTTCATGACAAAGAACTGCTCACAATTTTCGAAGCTTTTCAAAAGTGGCATCATTACTTAGAAGGTTCCAGCGACCCAGTCAATGTCATCACTTGTTATAGCCCATGCCTTCAACAACCCACACTAACCCCCACAACCCCCCCCCCCCCCTATTCCGAGACCTTTCCGACCGAAAGGACAAAAGATTGTTTTCTGTAATCCCCATCCCTGACAAGTCTGACCAAGAATCCACATTCCCGCTCCCATTCCCATCATGACCGAGACACCATCCCTGAGTCCGTCTCCAACCAAAGACTCAATACTTTGATAACCGACGCGCAGGACCATCGCGTACCTCACTCCCTTGTTTTCTCTTTTATATTGACCCCTTGTACTCCCTTTTTCCTTGTTTTATGACCGGCAAAGATAGTACAAAGATAGTCGCATGTATATAGTCTCCCAGTCGACTAGACTGTTCACTAGTACGAATATCAACTTAGTCCACCACCTAGTTTCCGATTCATTCTGGTTGTCAAGCCCGCAACACCGAGCACCGACTCACTTGGGAATACCGACAAACCGGCCCTTAACCACATCATCTCGCACTACCACGCGGCCTCGGCTCGGTACACCTGGTACATCGTATGGACCACTCCTCTCGTACATCCCCTTTCATTGTTCCTTCACCCCATATCCACTCCTTAACCCGTTTTCCCCGAACAACATGACGGCCACTCATTGTCCTGGCCATTGCCATTGTTTTATCTTAGGCCATCCTCTATTGTTCTATTCCCGCCCACCATTTCATTATCTTATTTTCAGCCATACTCTATTATTCTAATTCCGCTTACATTCCTTATTCTATTTCTGATCACTGTGGACAATGCCTCCATGTGGTTGCCTCATACCTTATTGTCTCCATTCTTTATGCCACCCTGTTCCACATCTTGCTTCTTAACTATAAAAGTAGCGGGATGTATGTAGATAGTTCTTCACTCAGAATATCAATTGATTCGCACCCCCTTGTCCGCTCTCCATTCCTAAAAGTCCTTCGCTCGAGCCGATGCCCTTGGCATTCTCTCAAGGCTCCTCTCACTATCCAAATTAGTGGCACACACGGAACAGCAGGGCACAACACAAGAGCACGTTGAAGCCTAGCCACCCCATAACGGTTTGCAGGACTTAACCGATATCTCGGCGTCACCGAATCTTGACACCGGTAAACTTCCGTCTCCTCTCCGAAATTAGGGACAGACGATCGAGGAGGGCACAACACATAGGTTGAAGCCAAGTCCCTTCGACCTCAAACACTACAGCGACTGGATTGAACCAATCCACAACCAACCCTGAGCTCCCGGCACCCCTGCCCCCACCCGTAGTCCATCTGACTTCCGTCTCCGGTCCTCGGCCCCATTATGGACCTTCGCACCGACCCGGATTGCCCCTTTGGAAGTATAAGCTAAGCACCTGACACGTGGACTTAACAGTATATTCGTACTCACACTCCTGATCGTCATGGGTTCAAGACCAATCACACGTTCACAAGCCCTACAGACAATCACCCAGGCGTCTGCCCGCTGCATGTCCGTCCCCCGAGAACTACCCATCCCTGGACCAAGTTTTCAGATGCCTCAGACCCCCATGCACCCCCTGGAACCCTCTTCAGACTCTGGATTCTCGAACACAGACCTACGACCACGCTCGAGTATGACCAACCCATTCCTCATAACCCCCCCGGTGACCAATTGTCACCCCCGGAGATGCCCTCCAGTTCAGGATCATCCTCAGCAGTACCAACCACATCCAGATCATCATCCACGGTGCCCCCGTACCTCGCATCTCCCCCTTTCGTACCACCACCGTTCGCACCACCACCACGTGCCACCCCCCCACAGGCCATACCACCATTCATTGCACCACCCCCCGCCGTACCACCACCTGCTGCACCACCACCCGTTGCCCAGCCCCACCTCGTACCACCTGCCGCAGCACCACCCCCTCCACCACCAGGAGGAGCCCCCGGTATGGGGCCAAACAATGTGCCTGACCTCACCCAGGCCATCGCCATGTTAGCAAGCAATCTGGCCTCCCCTAGAAGATCAGCCCCCCGTGCCACCAAGGTTCGAGACCCGGATCCCTTCGATGGATCCGATTCAAGGAAGCTACAATCCTTTTTAGTGCAGTGTGTGCTGAACTTCTGTGACCGCCCTGATGCTTTCGACTCTGACAGTGCCAAGGTAGCCTATGTGTTATCATACCTGACCGGTACCGCCCTAGACTGGTTTGAACCAGCCCTCACCGCCCTCGACGAGCCACGACAACCAGCGCATCATGAATTATGTAGTCGAATTCAACTGACTAGCCACCCGCGTCCACTGGGGCGACGCCACACTCCATTGGCAATTCTACAACAGACTTCCCGGTAGGATCAAGGACGAGATCTCTAGAGTAGGAAAACCGCATTCCCTACTCCAACTCCACCTCCTATCCCAATCCATCGACGCTCGTTACTGGGAACGTTGATCAGAAGTTGCCAGAGAATCCGCCTCTAACCGGAACTTCGACTGCCCATACAATAGAGGAAGAACCTCCGTGAACACGTACCCCACCCGTACTACAGACTTTCTCTGACATTCGTCTAGGGTTGTACCTGCGCACCTAAGTGGCTTTTACAATAACTACTTCAAGTCTCATCTTCATTCCCCATATCCTCATCTTCCTTCCTCTACTTCCCTTTCCCTTTACCTCCCTCCACATCCATTTGAGCATCCCCATTATTTTTCAACTCATCCTCCTCCTGTCCCAAATCTCCTGCATCCTCAGGACCTCTCAGATCCCTCTCTGCCATGAGCAGTAGGATCCTAATCATCCTCTCCTAACCTATCAGGAGTGCCTCCAGTAGCTCTACCACCTGCCTTCCTCCCGTCGGCTTGGCCTGCAGGACTTGGACCATGGGTGTCCTCCTGCTTGGCTGCATAGTGCAGGCCCACTTTGGCCTCTTCTCTGGTGACTCCTCCACTTCCTCATCCTCCTCCTCTATCTTCTCCTCCCTACTCTCTGACTCTATCTCCTCATAGCTCTTGGCTTTCTGTTGCCGAGGGGCTGCCAAGGAGCATCCCACCTTCCACATGTTGCACCAACCATACACAGCCCCTATCCTCGGTACCTCACAGTTATCCCAATGTCCCTCACATGTCTTGCAAGGTGGATGTAGAGATGGCGACCACTCCTAGGTCAGCTGCTCCTTGTGCTATCACAAACAAAGTCAGAAATAAATATAGGAGTAGCCAATTACTACTCATCTGGGCCCCTCTTGACCTTTCACTCTTTCCCCACCCTCTCTTACTGGGCCCTGCTTCTATACCCCTACCCCTCTTCCATACCAAAACCATTGGTGTTCCTAAGACTTTAGGAGTCCTCGCATCATCTGCACCCTGTTTTTGGGTTGTCATTTCAAGGTCTAGGATATGTTCTAGGGATCCCCAAAAACTCAACTGCTCTGAGACCTGTACTCCCATCTGAGCAACCATCTCGTCCTGTTGATACTCCGCCTGACATCCTGACCCCTCATCTGTTTCCCAGTTGACCACAGCCCCAGTCTGTTTGGCCATGTTGCCAACAGTCTGCTTGGTTGTTTCTATTGCAACCTTCTTGGCCACTTCCTTTGCAGCCACCTCTGCTTCCCTCTCTTTGGCCAGCTTGATCATCACCTTTGCCTTGACCGTGGCTTCTTCATCCTCTTTCCGTTCCTTCTCGGCTCCCTCTTCTTCCACCTTCTTCGCCTTGGCATCAGCTTTTGCTGCCTCTTTGGAAGACTGAGTATTTTTTACTTCCTCATGGTCACATTGTTGCTTGGCCTGCTGCTCCTCCATCTTGGCAATCCACTTCTCATCTTCGTCGGTTTTGTAGCCCATTTTTTGTTGATTGGGTTGTATGAGTGTTGATAGGGGAAGAAGACCACATCTGGGTGCTATACCCAAACCTTCGTGTGACATCAAGTTTAGGCATCCCAAACCCTAATATTTAATCTCTGACTACTGGCTCCATGGGTTCAGCTGCTAAGGGGGGGATACTGTCAAGTGCACATACCAAGTATCTGGTAATTTGGCAGTGTCAACCAAGTAAATCGGACTATGTCCACACCCCATGTCCAAGCCGCATGCAAGCTACTTGGCACACTGGTTTCGGCTGAACCCACCATCCACATTCCTTGCCCCCATCTCTCATTCACCTTACCTCAATCACCATCCATTAATCCCGCCATGTCCATTCCTCATTCCTAGATCTGCCTCACCTTGGGACTTCCTGTCCTTGTGTTATCTTTGGTTGCAACCATTGTTTTATAGTCAGTCACACCCTATTGTCTTATCCTTGGCCACATTCATATTATTCTATCTTTTATTGTTCTATCCCTGTTTACATTGTTCTATCCCCATTTACATTCCTTCATTCTAATTTTACTCATTGTGGACAATACCCACATGCTCTGCATACCTTATTGTCTCACATTCCTTATTCCACATGTTGCTTCTTAAATCTATATAAGTTGAGCATGCATGTACATATTTCCTCATTCTGGGTATCGACTAGGCTTAGGCCCTTCTACCTTCTCCTCTGTGTCAGGCTTTGGGTACTGATGGACTTTGGTACTGCCGAGGGCTGTTGGGCAGACAATGGCCAAGTCCTGCAGGCCAAGAGTAGTGGCGTTGGCTTCAATATACTCATGCGTTGTGCCCTACTTGCTGTGCGTGCCACCGATTTGCAACAGACAGGTACTTGGGAGGATGCTGGTGATGCTGGCCCAAGTCGAGGACTTTACAGAGGAAAAAAAGGTAGAAGGGCCTAAGCCTAGTCGATACCCAGAATGAGGAAATATATACATGCATGTCCTACTTATATAGATTTAAGAAGCAACATGTGGAATAAGGAATGTGAGACAACAAGGTATGCAGAGCATGTGGTTATTGTCCACAACGAATAAAATTAGAACAAGGAATGCAAAGCAGGGATAGAGCAATAAAAGACAGGATAATAGAATCGTGACTCAAGATGGGACAAGAGGGAGTGGCCGAGTATAAAACAATAGAGTCGTGACCAAGGATAATACAAGGATAGGAGGTCCCGAGGTGAGAGGGACTGAAGGGTGAGGACAAGGAGTTGTGGATGGTGGATGTACCTATCCAAGACCGGCGTACCAAGTGTTATGCATGCAGCATGGGCACTTGGTCATGGATATAGAATGGTTGCTCAGTCGGTATTGCCAAGTGGTCAGTTCTTGGTACATGTACTTGACACTCTGTCAAGTCCTCTACTCAGGCCAGCATCATCGACATCCTCCCAAGTACCCTGTCTGTTGCAAATCAGTGGCATGCATGGAAGAGTAGGGCACAATACATGCATATGTTGAAGCCAAAGCCACTACTCCTGGCCTGTAGGACTTGGCCATTCCTGTCTGACATCTTGGCATTCTGTTATGGCCCATACTCCCACTAAACCATACCAACCCCCACAACCACCCACACCTTTTCTGGGACTTTTCCAATTGCTCAAAGACCGAATAACCGATTTCTGGATGTCCGATATATATTCCGAGATTCCGTGTTTCCGAACCTCCGAAGACTCCGAAGTCAAGGTTCCAATACTTTGATAACTGACGCGCAGGACCATCGCGTACCTTACTTCCTTGTTCTTCTTTCCTATTGACCCCTTGTACTCCCTTTCTCCTTGTTTTATGATCGGCAAAGAAAGTACAAGGACAGTCACATGTATATAGTCTTCCAGTCGACTAGACTGTTCGCTAGTACGAATATCGATTTAGTCTCCCACCAGTTTCCGATTCATTTCCAGTAAACTCCCACCTCCTTTCCAAAATTAGGGACAGACGATCGAGGAGGGCGCAACACATAAGTTGAAGCCAAGTCCCTTTGACCTCAAACACCTCAGCGACCGGATTGAACCATTCCGCGACCTACCCTAAGTTCCCGGCGCCTCCGCCCCCATCCATAATCCGTCCGACTTCCGTCTCGGCCCTCGGCCCCGCTACGGACCTTTGCGCTAATTCAGATAACCCCTTCGGAAGTGCTAGCTAAGCGCCTGACACGTGGACTTAACACATTCCCAAAGCTTGTCAGTTTCTGAGGCCTGATAGGTACATTCAGTACATTATATGGTTCACCACTCTCGTCCCATACAGTATAGTAGACCTCCTTGATACAGATTTCAGTTAAACTCAATTTCAGCTTAAAATTTTGGAGATTAAATCTTAAAAGAATTATATAACAGCTGAGAAG